>BEGY01000138.1:0-25499 GCA_002335675.1 Chlamydomonas eustigma | reverse complement strand
TTCTAGATTTCGAGCTCCTCATGATTTTCAAGTAGGAGATCTTGTTCTGTTGTCCACAAAGAACTTCAAGTTCAGAAAAGGAGTGAAAAAGCTTCATCCTAAGTTCATTGGTCCTTTCAAGATTCTCAGCATGTCTTCTGGTCACAATGCTGCAAAGCTCGAGCTTCCTGTCACGTATACTCGAGTTCATCCAGTCTTTCATGTCTCATTGCTCAGGAAATTCAAAACTTCAGCTACTACTGTTGTGGATGAACATCCTCCAGAACCTGTTGTTGACGATGGAGTGCCGTTTTACAAGGTTGAGAAGATTCTTTCACAAAGAATTCGCAAATCTGGTCGAAGAAAAATCAAGGAATTCCTGATCAAGTGGCTAGGTTATGATGATAGTCATAATTCCTGGGAACCAGCCAAGAACCTTACAGCTGATTTTGCTTGAGCAAGCAGAACAGTCAGTGTTTGTTTAAAGTCTTGTTATCTTTGTTATCATGTCTTGTGTTCTCATGTTCTCTTGTTCATGTTTCATGTCTTGTTTAGTCCTCATGTTCTTGTCATCTTGTCATGAGTCCTTTCCATTAAGGGGGGAGGTATGTAGTGGTCATGAACCCACTATATAACGTCATAAATATTAATATATTTATTTCCTGTAAATCTAATCAAGTAACAACGCATTCCCGATGCGTTGACTTTCCGAATGTAGTTAAATCCAGTTAACTCAGCTTATCCAGCTGATCCTGTCTATGATTCTAGTCTTGTCCTGAACCCTCATGGTTCACTGTAAGCCATGTACAAAAACAGTCGTCCTGTAACCCTGGCAGACTCAGTCGAGTTAAATATTGGGATCGAGTCCCAACTGCCAGACCTCTTGTAATAACAATACAAGTAAGTACTCATAAATATAAGTAACATACACCCTATAGGTGCCTGTCTACTACACTGACCCCTCTTCCCAAAAGCCCCTGCAGAATTTGACCCCAGGGCTCAGATATACAGTGCGTCAAGGTGAGAGTGGCCTGCATTTAAAACAATTATGTATATTAACAAACCCTTAACTTATCAGGCATCAGATCTCAGCCCGACACATGAAAAGATCTGACATGAATTATTTTTTACTGCAAATCAGCTTAGTAATGTACAGCCACACATGCAAAATTGAAGGCCCTGTCACACCCTCATGCCCCATCATTCGACAATAATTCAAGCGATCAATTTTAAAGAGAATATTATAAAGTTTATAATGATACCTTTATGTACCTATGCAAGAACATCAGAATTGAACAGAAGCCCTCACCTCAAAGTTCAGAACAAGTCTAGGCTCTTCAAGGCTCATATCTTGTTGTGAGGAATTGAATTAGAACGATGCAGACAATTTCGACAAGTTGAGCACTGGTAACTAACACATATGCGCTGACATCAGAATCCACCAATTACAATGTAAATACAACTTGCGCAAGTACTCGGCTATTGGGGTCTCGCGTTCATTGCCCCCCTTGCCTGTGGTGCCTGTGGAACGCATAATCATCATGTACGGGGTACTGCTTATCGGGAGACCTAGTTGAATCCACACTTCAAGGGAGCTCGGACTTTTCGACAATCTCGAACTACTTTCAGCATTTACATGTATGTTATGAGCATATAATATAATGCGGGAAGTTTAGGCATTTGATTGCAATGTCGAGAAGCCTTGTCTGTTGATATAGTTGATATGGCTTTCATGAACTTTCTTCAGAAACGATGGAGTATTTCACTTACCCAAAAGCAAGTACATATATGTGACTCGTTCACCTTCTTCACGTTCCTCAAAAGAAGATTCCCCCGATCGATTGAGCCTTTGACACCTTCCCACAATCGTGACTTTTGGAGCTCAACGAGGTGCGCCAAATACTGCTAGTATTTAAATGCTACATGAGTAAAGAAGCACATGAAATACCAAACTTATTTATTGTCTCAACAAGCATAGTACATATTATGTAGAATCACGCAAGTAGCGTTTCAAGTTATCACACCCTTAACATTTTACACCTCACTTCTAGATTATCACATGAAAACATCCAGAAACTGATGAGCAGTGTCTGGCAAGGTGCTGAAGCTTTGGCAGAAAACTAACGTTTGTTGATCTGTATATTCTCAGAGACTACCAACATTTTAAAAATCGAGGAGCTGGAGGTTGGTTAAATGGTAGGATGCCCTGGATCCTGGGGGGATCTGTTGCAGTCTTTGGAGGGTACTACATTGCATGCTTGGAGACCATTCCTTACACAGGCAGGAGGCATTCCATTATGTTTGTGTCCAGGCAACAGGAACAAGCCATGGGGAAGGTGGTCTTTGAGATGGTTAGTTCCGATTAGAGTGCTTGCCGTCCAGACAATGAATCAGACAACTAAGATGTCCCAACAGCATTTTTCACAAATGGAAGCTGAAATTGTTGTGTACCTCCTACAGTTAAGCTTGTACCTCCTACAGTTAAGCTTGTGCTTCCAGATCAAAGTGTCCCACCTGATGACAATGAGAATACATTCAACTGATTTTGGTGTTCACACTAATTCAGCAACGGGAAGAGGCAAGGCAGAATCACACACTGCTGCCAGAAAATCATCATTACTGTAAGCTGGTGAAGTCTGTGGGCATGAGGGTGGCACAGGTGGCATCCTCTGAGGACCCTGGCTTTGCTGCAAATCTTCAACACATGAAGGTAGGCCTGAAAATAAGGGTTGTGTCAATCAATCATATCTCAGCATATTTTGAGAAATCATCGTTTTGAAACTACTAAGTATGTAGGCACATGATTCATGAAGCATCTCAATTTGAAACTACAAAGTATGTAGGCACATGATTCATGAAGCATCTCAATTTGAAACTACTAAGTATGTAGGCACATGATTCATGAAGCATCTCAATTCCTTTCAATGACGAGCGTCTCATACATTAACAATTTAGTGTGAGATAGCACATTTTCTTTGTTGCAATACTGCTTCATCTGTCTTTCAAGATCTAAAATCAGGCCTGTGTTCTGTTGTTTTTAGGGTTTACATTGGGACTTTGCAGTTATACAATCCCCTGTACCAAACGCTTTTGTAGTGCCTGGAGGGAAGGTGAGTGTTGAAGTAAACTCCAGATACAGCGGATGCAGATCTGTCTGTGCAGATTATTTTAGATGAAGCCCAGGGAATATAAAGATAAAGTTATGTGTATGTTTGGAAGGCAGCTAATTCTGCGCATTTAGCTTAGAATTTATGTAAACTGCCTGCCTATCATATTCTTTTCTACAGATTAGGGCCATAGCACAACATCTTATTGATTCATTTAAAAAGTCACCGATGTAGGAGCATAGAAGACATCACGCTCTCCTAAGTCTCGGATAGCATAATGTGTGCGATGCTGGGACTGGATATGGTAGTTTCTACAGGAGGATGTTTCAAATGTGACTGCTTTGTATGCCTACTGTCGTAGGTTGTTGTGTACACGGGGCTTCTGAATCTCCTAGGTACTGAGGATGAGCTTGCTGCTGTGCTGGCACATGAGACAGCTCATGTGCTGGCAAGACACCATGTGAGTTGTGAGATCTACGGGTCAAAAATGTGTGGAGTGTTAACACTTTTTCAGCATAACATAGAATTGTAGTATGTTCTGGTCAAGTAGACATATACTGAAATGGCTACCTTTACACATCATTTTCATGAATCTTCCCAGATCATGTTCCCAGGGCACGTTGACCTCATGCATGTTGCCCATGCTAGGCCGAGCGCATGAGCACCATGAACCTCATCAGCCTTGCCCGCCTGCTATTTTATGCGCTGCTGGGGCTGTCTGTGCCCCAATCAGCATTATTCCTTGGAGTCTTCCTCCCATATTCCAGGTTTGTGGACAGCACTGGTTAATTCAGATTTTGCCTTAAAAAGCTTTTAAAGTGCAATGTGCCTGTTGGTTTTTTTCCCTGCTTTTTCATCCTTGCTGTCGAGGACTCTTTTGCTGTTGATTAAATACAGTGCTTTGCGCTAAAGCTTACTTACAGTCATTGAAAGCTGTCAAACAACTTTAAGGATGGAAGTGGCTAGTACCTCATGCAGATTGGCAGAGCATGAGGCAGATGCTATTGGACTAAGGCTGATGGCAAGGGCTTGCCACAATCCTGAGGCCTGCCTTAGCATGCTCAATAAGCTAGGGGAGAAAGAACATCAGGTCAGCAGTGACACTAAGACTCCTCTCTCTGGAGTCCTGTCACAGTTCAGATCCTGAAAGCTGCCTTGTTTTAAGTTGCATGTTGTGCATGTTTGGTTAGCATCTATCAAATTGTGACCCTTGATGACGTTGGAAATTACATGTTTGTTTCCTTGATTATATTATCATCACCTTTCAGATGGAAGGAGGTGGACCAAAACTGCCAGCCTTCTTCCGCACGCATCCCCTCACAAGTGACCGAGTGCAGAGAGTAAAAAAAGAGATGAAGGAGGTGAGAGGCAGTTTCACTTCTTCTCAATGGTAGCTCGTGAATAGTGATGACATGATTTAAGTGAAGGTACAGTGAGCACGGAAGCCTGCTGAGGATTGTCTCAGACTCTGATGTCAGCTCTTTTCTTATGAATGTGTTTTTGATAAATTTTTAAGGCTACTGATACCTTTGATGTTTGAGAAATCATGTCCCCAAAGATGCTGGAACAGGTCATTCGAGCAGTATTCGCTACTATACAGTGATGCATCTGGAACTTGTCACACTAGTACTAGGAAAGCAACACCAGTGAAGGACTAAAGTTATGAGGTCAGCATGCGTCAATTGATTGCCTGATAGCTTATTTTTTTGAATGCACAGGTCCTCAGAATGTATGACATTAACTGCAGTTCAAGGAGAGACTCCTTGCTGCTTAGTGTACCGAGGGCATGGCACCAAACTCATGCGTGAGAACGGAACTTGTGTGGGCACTGTGACCTATTTTATAAGATGAGGGCTTGTGAGAGTATTCAGCATTTAAAGTTGATTTTTGAGGAAACTCATTACTTTTCAGCTGACTACATCTCAGTGCGTAGTGTGAAAGTAGCCACCTTATCCAGGAAATTGCCTGTATCGAATTGAATAAGGCACACATCCTGCTTTGAATACTATCAAACTACATGCTGTGGCTGAACAGGAATTGTACAATGAGTAATTTCAGGCTAAAGCAGGAGCCCTACCCACATAGGTACCATGCTCTTGGAAAAAGCTACATGCTACATAAACAAATTTGCAGAAGCATCCACTTCATAAAACAATTCGTGACTTTTATATGAAACACCACTACACACCTGAGCACAAGCACCGCGCTCATTTTGATTGATAACTCTGGCAATACAGTCATTATAACATCAAATCGCAAATGCAGTTTGACCAGCTGTCAAACTTAGCTTCCTTTCTAGCATCTTATTTTTAACAATAAAAAGGATAATGGCTTCTGACAGGTGGCCCACTAGTACGGATTCCTTCTATTGTTTCAACTGAAGTGTAACACATACATGCATGGTGGCGTCCAGCTTCTCACAGAGAGTGTGGCGCCCTAATGACTGAACAATCTGACAGTATAAGCAGTAGACATGAACACATTAATTAGCAGGTAAGCCAGGCCAGCATAAGACTGCATGTGTCCTTTTCTTGACATGCATGCAGGAGGTCTGGCTGCTAACTATGCATGCACAAGAACGGATCAAGAGATCCTTGTAGTTCATGTAACAGGAGCAGGGCTATGACTCTGCTATGTCACATTTATGCAGCAGGCTTGTGGCAGCATCGTGTTCTGGATGCTTATCTTCCTCTTTGGAGTCATGAGAGTTGCCGCTGCACACCATATAACTCTCATGTGCCAACTTCTCTGCGACAGACACCTCGTTATCCTTGACATGGTACTGCTGGTCATTATTTAAATGAGCAGGAGCCGTTCTGAGGGGACCTAAAGATGAAGATGGCTCATCTCTGTCTGCTTCCTGCAGCTCCTCTGGAACCTCATGCTCACTATCTAGTGTATCTTGTTGACCGGTCATCAGCCTTGCTCCTACAGGAAAAGGATCAAGTCGACAGTGATTGTCCAGTCCCTCCTGAGCAGACGATCCCTTCTCATCTTTGGCCTCCTCCAGACTGCGCGTGTGTGCAGGCATGGCATTACGCATCAAGAAGGAGGCCTCTCTCTGATCAAACAGGAACTGGGGACAGGTGCGTCTTGGGATCATGACCTGGTTGGTACGCCTGCCTCTTGTCAGTACATGAGGGGATAGCCCTAATTCCTGCTGCAGCCTATGAGCACACACAGAAAAAGAGGGCCATGCTCAAAACCCTTGTGTGGCTCAGAACCAAATTCTGCTGCTGCAAAGAAAAGCTCAGAAGTACGTAGTGCTCAATCTGTCTTTTATACTTTTCTTCCTCAGCCTCCTGGCCCTCACCTCTCCACAGTCTCTCTGGTGGCAACCCTCCAGTTGTCAGGTAGTTTCACAACTTGAGCCTAAAGAACAAGATGGAGAGGGCTGGCAAAAACCTGGCATCTTCACTGAATGTATTTAGATTGAGATGAGAAAACTAAACTTTTGAGGAAACACAATGATATGCGTACCTTGGTGGTAGGTAGCACCAAACCCTTTTTCTTGCACAAATATGCATAGAAGTAAGCCCCGTGCTTTACGTGTTCAGCATGATCAGCAAAATCCACTGCAAGAGAACATAAACTTCAATACATTTCTAAATAGAAGGACCCTTCTTACAAATCAAGCACTTACCCAATTCAAGACTAGGTGTTAGGTGTTATGTATGTCAAGACTAGGGAAGGTGAAACAACTAGAAGTATGGGAGTGCGTCCTGTTGACCCAGATAGACAAGATACATACCAGTTAGAGAGTCTTTGTTTACACTGAAAGGTCCAAGGGGTGTTATAGGCTCTGCTGTATCATTTAGTGGCGTCTGCCTGCACATCAATCTCCATGTTTGTGAACATTACAACATGAAGTGTGTAGCTGAGACAAGTTGAATATACATGACTGCAGGCTGGGCACAGTAAGGTTGTGCAGGTTAATCAAAAGAAGGACTGGAGAAAGCACCAATGTAGGGTGTCCATATGATGGTACCAAAATCCACTTAAAGGATGTGTAATGACATCTTGATGATATCTCAGCCTTGACTTGGGATTGAGCCTGGTGCATGGTACAATAATAAAAAACAGATATTGTAACTAAATCCCAGCCATACCTGCCTTCCACCTTCAGCAGCTCGGCCTCTGGCACTCTTCTAAGGAGGTATACTTGTACTGCCCACTGGTACTTGTCTTTCAAGAGATACTTGAGACGATGAGCAGGATCACCCAAAGTTATCAACAAAAATTTACCGCCATATTGCAAGACCCTGAAGGGGAAAAATGACAAAACTTGTGAAGGTGATCCTTGGCTTCTTATCTGCGACACTCAAAAAGTTCATCCCATGGGGGGAATCATTTCATGTGTAACTGTTCGCTATCTATGGGTGATTAGATTAATCAATTCTTAGCTGTTTTTTCATCATCTTTCTTGCCTGAACACTTCTGAAAGCATTGCATCCACCATTTTTTCACACTCTATATGGCAGAGTAGTGCATCAAGAGTACCTAGCAGGCAATAGAGGACTGGTGCTCTTAGTGGTTGATTGATATATCCATGAAGATGAACACAACTGTAAACTCAAGAACTGGTAGTATGATGAGCAGATAAGGTGATGTATGAACAAGCAAAAAGAAAGGAGGGACTCATGCAAATGTCTGTTGGATATTGTTTAAGATGAGGTGTATGAGGTTATATGGAACGTGTGGGAGAAAGCTGATACCTTTATCTAGAGCGCTCCCAAAGTAGCAATCAGGTAATTCTGGCATGCTGGTGACATCTGCCACTTGATAAGACAAGTTAGGCAGATGTTGGTGCCGCTTGATCATATTCTCAATCAGGTAAGGAGAGATGTCAATCTGTAATAAGTGTTGAGGTTAATGCAAGTTCTTAAGCAGGAGTCACTATTCTACCCTGCAGCTTTTGTGGAGAAATTCCACTCAACAAATATTTGCAACTTACATTGAGAACTTTATAATGCTCCATAGCCATGCCTTCTTGAACATTGGAATTTCCGCAACCAATGTGCAAACAAGTCTTTTTATTGCTTAGTGTTGTCCTCAACAATGTTTTCAAGGCATTGAAGCCATAGAACCAGTCAAAATCACAGGATACCTGTTTCTTATACCTTTCCTCCCAATATGAGGCCTCCTGTGGAGTCAAGAATCAATGTGGACGAACTGCTGCAACAGGAACTGAACTGAGTTTGATCTCACCGCATAAAATACTACAGGCGGCATTCCTTCTGAAATATCATGACTGAAGTGCCCTGAGATTCGCTTTCATGGGTGGGTGCAAATAGTTGTGGGCCTCTCAAGTTCACTGGCAGTTATATGCCCTGAAAAATCTCTGGATGTACATACCGGATTTCATTTCCGTGTTCTGATATTGCAAATTTGACAGAAAGAATACGAGAAACGAGATATTGCTCCGAAACACACTATGAACTCATGGCGATGTCTTTCAGTAAGAAAGATTCTTATTCTCACATTTCCCTTCTATTTTACGAAGATTTAGTTTTAAAAATATGGGAAAGAAACAGCATCAGAAAGATCGTGCGTACCGAACTGCGACAGAATGGAGGACTGAAGGGGGAGGATACAAAGAACGAGGCCAATTGCCGTTCAAGAGGCTCCCTTATCACTGCTGTGCCATCACCTTCACCCCATTCGAGGAGCCAGTCTGCACAGAGGATGGCATTGTCATGGATGTGGTCAATGCAGTGCCCTATGTGATGAAGTACAAGAAACATCCAGTTACAGGGTGAGATTCAGCCTGCAAATAATGTAAAATGCATGAGAGAAATGTTGAAGAAGACCCATGTGATATCTACAATGCTGTCATCTCTGCTGTTGTGACACTTCAATGTCTGATTCAGCTGTCGCTACTTGAATGCCAATATATCAATGTGCATTCATTGTAAAGATTAATTCTATGTCATGAATGTCATGTTGGCACTGATTTTCTAGCCGTCAAATCCACCTCAACTTGCAGGGAGCCTCTGCACCTCAAGGATCTCATCAAACTTAACTTTCACAAGAACCAAGAAGGGTCATACCATTGCCCTGTTATGGATAAGGTCATTGTTTAAATTTCTACACAGATCGTCTCCCTGAGATATTTCACACAGCAAACAAAGCTGCTGCATTTTTAAGGCCGTTAGGATGTAGCGCAGGTGTTAATCTGCCAGTTTTCGTGACATTATGCTCTCTGCATGCCATCTAGAAACCACGTAAAGGACCACTGTTCTCCGATGTCAATTCTTCATCTCCTGGCATTAGGTATTTACAGAGCACACCCACATCGTTGCTATTAAAGCCACGGGTAATGTTTACTGCTGGGAAGCTGTGGAGGAGCTGAACATTAAGGCTAAGAGCTGGAAGGATCTTCTTACAGATGAGCCCATGTAAGGTTTTAAAAGAAGATAGACACAGAAACTGCTCTATGATATGATCATTTTCATTAACATGGAACCTTATCAAAACAAGATTCTCAGCGTCCCAATAACAGTTTCTACATAATTGTTGCAGCATGCTATCCATGTAAATTTGTGCGCTGGAGGTACTCTCTTCAATTTTACCTCAGATGATTGTTAACATCATTTGAATTAGGATCCTTAAGCCATTAGCAATTCCACTTATTATCATCCTCTGTATGCCTAGATCGCGCAAAGATATAATTCACATCCAAGACCCATTGAATATCCAACAGCGGTCCATCGAGGCCTTTGACCACGTCAAACGCGACCTTCACCTGGATGATGATGACGAGGAGGCAGATCAGGGTGGTAGCAGCACTCTTCGGAACACCACAGAGGACATGCGAAGGGCACTGAGTGCTTTGAAAACCCAGGAAGCAAAGGTAAGGAAATGCTGGAATGACCGGTACTATTGAGGGTGTGGAAAGGTGCTTGTTCATTTGATAAGATGTGGACTGTTGTCTCCCACATTTAGTTACACCCATAGGATGGTGCATGTTCTTCCCATCTTTAGCATTGCATCTCTGTGACATGGCGTGCTATTTACTGGGCAGGCCTTGTGTGTTGATTTTCTCCCTATCTTTTCGTCCAATATAAGGATGCTTTTGCAAGTGGTGGAGGTGGAAAGCGGGCAGAAGCAATGAACCTCCTAGCTGCTGTCAAGGCCGCTGCTGCAGCCAAGGCTGATCGAGCTACAAATGGTGCAGCAAACAAAAAAGAGGAGGTAAACTCAGCTGTTACCACCTCAGCATCAACTGGTCCTGGAGATTGGCGGATGAGAGCTCCCGAGCGATCCACAGAAGGGCCTGCGTTCAAGCCTGGTGCCCACACTTGGGACACTGAGGACCAAGTGGCTGTCGCTAAGCTGGCAGCGGCTGCAGCACAGAAACCCAAGTCAAAGTATAGTGCAAGCAAGGCTCAGAATGGTCAAACTGGTGGTAAGGAGGTTGCAACAGTAGGGGGGGCAATGGTTGGGGGAGGAGGTACTGCTGGGACATCAGCTGGAGGAGGGACTGCAATGAACCCTCAGAAATGGTATGAAGCGCAGGGTCATGTGAGGTGGGTGGAAGGGGCTCACACAACTGGTGGTGCTTCTCGCTCCTTCACATCCAGCGTGATGGAGGCCAAAACTAAGAACGAGAGACAGATGACAAGGTTCAATAGAAATCCAGACAAGAAAGGATATGTTCGAATGCACACCAACTTAGGTGAGGAGTGTTGCTCCTCCATACCATTGGAAGCCCAGAAGCCTGTATCCCACATGTAAGCATCATTATCGATGAATGGATATTCATGCATGCCAATGCCACAACTCAACAATGGGAGAACAGAGGGCTGATATTTGTCCACCCTCAAACATACATACACTTAAAATTTCCCAGCCCAAAGTGTTCTTAATGTCTGTCCTCACTTCCTTATGAGTGGTTCATCAACATTCTCTTTTGCCTCAACTCTTGATGCAAGCACTTTCTCATCTCTTTTCTCAGGGGAGATCAACATTGAACTGCACAGTGACCTTGCCCCGCGTACCTGTGAGAATTTTTTGGCCCTCTGTGACATGGGCTACTACAACAACACGGTGTTCCATCGCAGCATTCGCAACTTCATGATTCAGGTATTCCTGATTTGAAAGCACTTTGAACTGATCAACTGATGTGCACAGAGGCTTAGTCCAGCAAGGCTCTTCTGAGGATCCACACATAATGTTATTGCTGTCGCTGAAGGTGTGCGTTCCCTGGAGCTAGTGAATGAACTGAAGAAGTGCAGATTACATATGTTGCTTTGCAGCAGAATTGAAACTACCACTGTATAAAGCAGTTTCTGCATTGTGACTGAATCCAGGGAGGAGATCCTTTGGGTACTGGTCTAGGGGGGGAGTCAATTTATGGAAAGACTTTTAAGGATGAACTAGACTCGCGATTGTTGCACAATGGGAGAGGTGTTCTAAGCATGGCCAATTCTGGTAAGATCCAAGGGCATGCTGGTGAAGTGTTAGACAGGGCTTCAGACTGATATTTGTTGAGGAAGTAACTTAATTGCTTTCAAATGGATAGAGAGAAGGTCAATTATAATTTGCTTTCAAATGGATAGAGAGAAGGTCAATCATAACTCTTGGTATTATCTCACAAGCAAGGAACCTCTTGCCTGCTAGCTTTGCCCATGGAGCAACTATGGAGTGAAATGGTATCCTACCTGTTTCTCCTTATGCTGTCCTGCTTGAACCTGATCATACAACTTTGCGATGAGGAGAGGGCTGCACTGCCTCTGTGGTTGCAGGCCCAGGGACGAATGGTTCACAGTTCTTTATAACGTACAAGTCATGCCAGCACTTGAATTATAAGCACAGTGTATTCGGGCGTGTGGTGGGAGGATTTGAAGTCTTATCTTTGATGGAAAAAGTGGACACTGATGATGAGGACAGGCCCTTACAGGAGATCAAGATAACAGGTGAGGATGGTGTGCAAAGCTTCATGACAAGCAACAAGTAATCAAATTAATCACCTATGAGATTTGTTAGGATCACCTAGGATGTTCAAATCTTGAGATTGTGAAAAATATGCAAAATATTGCTGATACTGCAGTGTAGGATGTCTTAATGAGATCCTCAGTGATGACTGTGATGTGGTACGATCATAATTACAAAAATAATACAGTTTTATCTTCATGAATGGAAAATGTTGTCATCGTGTATAACTGTGGGTGCTGTTCTGTATTCAGGAGTGACTGTGTTTACAAATCCTTTCTATGAGATGGAGGAAGAGGAGAAGCGAAAGGCAGAGGCTGAGCAGAAGAGAAAGGTCAGAGAGGAAGCAGGGGCTTCATCTGGGGATCCGGATGCCAAGGTATGTTGACCCATTTGTACCCTTTCGGTGAAGAGTATTTACTATACTGGGCTGAGCAGTGGTTCTGCAGTTACTACTCCAGAACATGTTTCTTTCGCAAAGTTTATACTTGGATTCAGATATGTACTGATTGCTGCTGCCCATTGGTAGGTTGGAAAATGGTTTAGCAACCCTTCAGGCGAGCTGGGTGTTGACGGTTCCACAAGCTCGTTAAATGGATCAGGTGTTGGGAAGTACTTGGGGACAGTGCCTCTTCTCGCACCACCTGCTTCTGCATCTTTAAAAACAGGAGTGCCCAAAGGTCCTACAGGCGTAGATCTTGAAAGAGAAGTACAAGCAATGCCCCCTCCGATAAAGAAGGCCAAAACTGAGATGAAAGGGTCCTTTGGAAACTTTGATACTTGGTAACACATTATTGTGCAAGTCATATCTACGAATATTTGACATTTTACTTGAACAATGACAATTGACAGAATGTGCGTCGTCACTCTAGTCTGCTGTTTCATAGTCCACCAGCAATTCTTTTGCCACAGCCTCTCCTAAGGCCCTGTGGACCCCTACGAAGTCAGCTAAAGATAGGTCCTGAGCTCTAGAATCAGGGCGCAAACCACAATGCACTAATGCTGACTCCATCTGCATGATGGCAACAGAAGACGGCAAACACCAAACTTTTAGTTGAATTAAAATTGTGTGATCTGGAGTTGTTAGTGGTCAGTGCTATTCATCTAAAAGGAAGTCAGAGATAGGCCTCTTCTTCACCTATGCGTGAGGCCATAGACCAGGTGAAAGTCACCCAATCAGCAAAGCAGCCAATTTTGTTCAAAACTAAAACAAAGCATTTACCTGCTGAGAGGTGTATAGAGGTTGCACACTGTTCCGCATCATCTTACGGCGCTCCAAGAAGGCCTTTCCAACAAGCGCAATAAAACCCCTTTCACTTGGAACCGAGGGCCTTGCAAGAGGGGGAAGCAGGCGAAAGGTGACCAGTGCACCATCCACCCCTGGTGCTGGAAAGTAACGTTCCTTAGGGATGAGAAACCTGCAACAAGAGGCAATATGACTCAACAACTAAGTAACTCATGAACCTCTGTCTGCAATGTGTAAGTAAGGCTGTAAGAACTAAGCCGCTGCTTGAAGCATGCATCCTAGAAAGTGGCTACAGTGTAGAACAGGACTCTAACTGTCAGTGCTACCTGAACATGAAGGTGATTCTGTTGATCTGATTATGGCAAAACTGAAGGAATGCATGTGTGAGAGAGAGTATTATGGTATCCTTGATAGCTGACCTGTACTTCGGCATGTGTGAGAGAGAGTATTATGGTATCCTTGATAGCTGACCTGTACTTCGGCATGTGTGAGAGAGAGTATTATGGTATCCTTGATAGCTGACCTGTACTTCGGCTTTGAGTAGAACTGCACACGTAAGTTCATAGCTCGGTAGTCTGGCCTCCCTGGCGTTTTATTGACTAATCGCCATGCAACCTCCTCCTGGGTAGCCGCAATTGCCACATGAATCATGTACACAACAAGAACCTGGTTTTATCCCTACTTTGTTTACAGGGCACTCGAACATGGTTTTATCCCTGCTTTGTTTGCAGGGCACTCAAACATGCGCAACACCAACAGGCTTCAGCTCTCCACTATGTAGCCAGACGCAATTACCTGGATCATGATGTTCAGCTCTGAAACCAGATGTCCTTTGGGCAACATGAGCTTCAGGAATTCCTTAGTGATATTGTATGGAAGGTTTGCAACAACCCTAACTTTATCTTGCTGACTGCTCTTAAGATGACTCAGCTCTGCTGCCTCCTCACTTCCTGTGTCAGAGCTATTTGAAATAGTTGTTTCGTCTGAAGGAGCGGGAGGGATACTGCCCGAGTGAGAACCATTGCTTGTAAGACGCAAGGCTGCCGCATCAGTGAGAAAAGCAACATCACTGCTGCCATCCTCTGCAATACTGTTGCTGGTGGACGCAGAGTTAGCCTCAGCATGGAGCTCAACATCTGATTGTGTATGTGCGCTGCTGTGTGCTGAACTGCACCCCCGGTGCTGTTGTATCATATCTCTGATGATTTGATCAACATTGGAGCGCAAGACATCCCCTTTTACAATCTTCAAGCTCGGGTTCTGTCATCAGAGATGGAACTGTCAAAAACTTACATTTGCAATTGAATGCACTATCCTAGGGAAATGAGCAAAAATGAAAGTTGGAAGATTTTTGCAACAACCTGAGAGCGCTGGAAGGCCATGTTCAACCCAAAAGAAGCAAGGAGACTTAAATCATCCACGTTTCATGTGCATGACTCATCAAGAGCAGGCCATCAATCTCCTATTCATTGTACAAGTACTCACATCTTTGTATTCTTCAATGAGCCGTTCATACAAGGTGTCGTCTTTCTCTACAGCTGTGACAAGGGCACCTCTCTCCAAAAGATGCTTTGTCAAGTTACCAGTTCCTGGACCAATCTGAGAGGATAAAATACATAGATGTGAGATAGGTACTGAGTGGAGGAAGGCATGTGGAAACTCTGTAAACAAGCTGACTCATGCGACCTTTGCATGTCCCTACAGACATGTGGAATAAGTCTGGTATAGCATCCACACTGCAGTTAAGACACTGCACAGCGACAGAGACTGGAAAGGGCCTTGTCCGCATATAAAAAAGTCGCTGTATTTATCAGTCAATCTGACAAGAATGTGTAAAGCAGGATCTATGGGTGCATCCAGGGGTGGCGAATGCAAGGAAAGATTTTGATTTATTGTAGTTCAAATACATGAGAGGTGGTACATGGTAAACTCTTAAATGTTGTACCGTATAGTATGACACGTTTCATAGCCAGTCACAATTAGTTCACCTGTCCAAGTGCACCAATGAGTCATCTCCTTAACACTGCATCCTCAACATCATTGCACGGCATTTGTTTACTGCTTTTCATACCTCAAGTACTAAGTCACCTGGCTGGACGCCAGAGGCCGACACGATGTCCTTGAGGATGTTATCATCAGTTAAAAAGTTCTGACCAAGAGACCTGTGCATGTTCGGAAATCAAGATACAGAGAAAAGAATGTACATTACTCCGTCTGATCTTGAGGAACAGAGGTCACACATCCAGATGACATGTAAGAGTGAAGACTCAATGTGGATGTGATGACACTCGGTGCAGCGACTTTGGTTGCTGCTAGGCCATGGCGATAGGCAGCTATGTTGGCACTAGAAAGGAATTCTTTATTAAAGCGAATCGACACGCACTTCTTGGGCTTTATCCTGTTCTCACGCAAGTTAGCAACTGTTGCGCTTGCCGAAGGACTTTTTCCAGCTTGCCACAGCCAGCCCATAGGAGGAATTTCGATTTTTTTCTCATCAGAAGGTGCTGTGCTCTCCTGAGGTTGTAAGGCTAGCAGTCGTATCCTCAGCCTTGACGCACGAGATACGAAGATATTCTTGACGCCATTAGAAACTCTGAAATTTTTCTTATGCATCACTCCAGTATTACGAGTCTACAGGGAAAAAGGCTGGCAACTGTCAAAAGTGTGGAAATATTAAGCTGTGCGACAGAAGTTTACATGTCTGAGACTTATATACTGCTCCCGTCATGTCAATGAACATGGATATCTTCAAGATCTCTTCAGGAGCTAGCCACTTGATCAGTCGAAAATTGTTGCTTTTCAAGCTCTTATGGGAAAAATCTTGTCGCGGTATCTCCTTAATTACGCAAGAATTATTCTTAGTGATTTATATATCCAGATACATCGATTTACTGTTTCTTTTTGAAAATGCCTTAGTGGAGGTTGTAAAAGTTGCCCATCTTTTCGTCTCTCTAGCCATAGTTTTTATCATGAGATACTCTCCTGATGTGGTTTCTTCATATGATGCTGAATTTGATGTTGTTCCAAGGGCAGCACTTGTCTTTCCTCCATTTGTGCTAGCCTTCATCTTTAACAAGGTAAAACTTCAGTACTTTACCAAACAAACTGTTAATGTGCATATTCTAATTTTTCATTCGTCATCATAACATTCATTGACAGATTAAGACTTTTATGACATCAAGATTGATTTAAATTCTGATGGCCGGTCATGCACTGTCATGTTTGGGTCAAGAGAATGCCACTCCCACCTTCAGGTTGTTCTGATCATCGAGATTCTACACCAATTCTCCTTATATCTGGAATCAATGGCTCTTATCCCTCAGTTTGTGCTTCTGTACAAGCGTCAAAAGTACGAGTTATGGGTTCTTCTGTTCACCATCTGCATGGGTGCAGAAACTCTGCTAAGAAACTTGCCTTTACTCTCTGAATGGAGGGAAAAACAAGTTGAGGACCCCTACAGTAAGTTTCATTGAGCTTGATAAAAGGTAATGCATGTTACATGATAGGATGCAGATTTTCGGTTCACACTAATATACAGGGATTTTGTGATGAGAGGCAAGCAGCGTTGAGTTTTCTGATGAACATCAATCAATCTTCTCCTTGCTTGTCAGTATCATAGCAAAACTCACAAAGTTTCGCAAACCATATACTTCTGATGTCATGTTTTGTTGGGTGAATTGAAACCTTCGTAACCTTCTTTGCAATATGTGCAGATCTGTGTGCAGCATTTGTACAAGCCATTGTATTTGTGGGTGGGTTGGCGGCACTAGGCATTAGACATTATGAGACTAAGAGCCAAGAAGGACTTAATGAAGTACCTAATAAACCAGCCTTTGATGAAGAATGGGAGGCAGGAAAGTTTGAGTTTCAGGTGCAGAAGGAGGATCCAGTTGCAGGAACACCTGCTGCCTCTGGCAGCACAAGAGTAGCACATTAATGATGTGAAATTAATATGACTAGGTGTTCATCATGTAGCATGTTGTGTTCTGACATTTAGATGGAGCAAGAAACAGTAATAGAGGCAAAGGACTCATGTCATATTTCAAGGCATTTGTCGTGTCATTTGTATGTGTTGCATATATCCAATGAGACATTTAAATCGGATACTACTGCTCAAAAATAGTAAGGAGTTTGCCTAGTTTGGTTTCGGAAAGATTAGACTCGTATAAAGCATTACATCGTTGCAAAGTGATTGAGCGATGACATTATTCCAATGTCTTCTGCTGCACTGTTTACTGCTGCAGTATGCAATCAGCAAAGAAGAAGAGGTGCGATCAACTATCAAAACTGGTAACAGATATACTCGTAATCGACAAACGTGACATGAGAGCCAACACCTGCCTGTAGTTAGAAAACTCTCCACGCCCATAAAGGACTTGATGTGTATCTGATTCTCTGCTATATCAAGGTTTCAAGGCCTGGACTACACAGGCGTCGCTGCAGAGGCACTGTAGGAAAGTGGTGTGAAAATTTTGAACAGCAGGTCCCAACTACCTTTAAAGCCCCAATCAGAGGAACAAGTGACTGCCCACATGGTTGCAATGGAGTGGGTAATTGCAATTATGATCTGGGTCAATGTGATTGCCCAGCAGGTACATACAAGATGCAAACCCTGAAAACAGCCTCAAATAGTCAAAATTTAGAAAGAGTTTTAGATCAATTTCAATACATCAGGCTGTTGACATTTTTCTTCATTATTAGGATATGCAAATCATTTTTTACATGCAAAATGACTTTCAAGGAATTAAATAAAGGCTATGGGGCAGAATGTTTCTACTTCAACTTCTTTCAACTTCATATTTATCAACTCAGTCTCAGAATACAAAGAAGAGTGGAATGATGATGCTCTTCCGCTTGTGTCCCCTTACATGATAACTTTATCCTCCCATGTTACTCTAAGGCTGGCAAGGTGAGACCTGCTCAGAACTGCTAAAGCGTCCCTGCACAAATGCTCTTGGAGGAACAAGAAACAAAGCAATAGGGCACATCGATGCAGCCGGCCGCGACCTCAATCCTCTTGACCCAGGATACACAGAGTCCAGGTGTATAGGTAACATGCTGTTGAAAAGCTCTGTCTTTCAATTTCCTAGTGCTTCAAATATACAATTGATTGGGTGAAGTCTGTATGCAATGTTCATTTAGAGCAACTTCGCAGGAAGGCTGCTGTGACTGTCGCTGAAAAGGAGACAATGTGCCATTATTTGCCATCTCTTCAGGAATATGCGACTCGGATGTTGCCAGATGCTTCTGTGATGGAAAATACCGGATGATTCCCGCCCCAGCAGGGTCTCCTCCTGGCAGGTGTGTTGTAATAAGCGAATATACTACCTGTTCAAGTCTTCAATACATGCTTGTGATTTTATGAGAGTGTACTCCTCAAGTTCATTCATCATCTGAAGCCATCACTTGTATCCTACATGACAGGCTTGAATGATGTTGTCGGGTACTATCTCTCAGAAGGTTTGATCATGAAACATTGAAGCTATACAATGGCTTTAATGAATAAGACATTCACACTTCATGGCTTAAAGCTGAAATTCGCACTTCATGGCGTATGAATCAAATATCCTCCTGTAAGGCAGCCCTCCTACATGACATTCATACCATTGTGAAATGGATGGAGTTTTTTTAAAGTTATGTAGTTTCTTCCTCTTAACTCCTCTATCACAGCCCCCCATTACAGAGAGGACGTCCCTTGGGCAATCATTTATGTCAACCTAGTGATGATGGGAAAGGCAACAAGCTTGAGTGGGGTCAGGTGTAACATATGTGTCTTTGTGACGACCTTTATGCGCAAATTAACCAATGAAGAAGTATCTTTTTTGGAGGTTTGAGATGGCTGGAAAGTTGTCTAGTGGTCAGCTTACTTATAGAAAGAAGAAATTTCTTAATTGAAATGCTTGAACAAACAACCTATTAGGTGCCCTGGGAAAGCTTGTACGGCCATGAAGGTTGGTGTGAAGCTGAGCAGCCAAAGTACAAATGTCCCTGCATGTATGAGGGCTTTGGAGGGGAGCTGTGCGACGAGGTGAGGGGCAGCCCTTTGTTCAGACGTCTGTTGATCTTCTCTTCTTATCAACCGGTAATGCATTTTATTGAGCTATTCAGATAGTAGTATGTACAGCAGCATGATGAAGTTAGACAACCTTTACCAACCTTATTTTTTCTTATTTTTTACAAGGAAACTACTGTCTTCGTTCTGAAGAAACTATTTCTGCAGCAGTAGTTATACATATCATGCTCAGAAGCCAGAGAACTGACTAATAAGGGATAGATAACCCAAGGCTCAATGCTTAATTACCACAAGTTTTAGAAGGACCTACAAAAGCATCTGGAAGAGCCTGTTGAATTTCAAAAGTGCCTTCTTGCTTTGTTTTTTCAGGTAACGGAAATGTCTTGCCCAAGTCAATGCAGCGGACATGGTGAGGCAGATAAGACATCCCCTGGAGGTTGAATGGAAGCTTTGTCAATATTTCTGCATTCTGGTTTTCACTGCTTTGCCTTAAAAAACAATTCTTTAAAACCTCCTCCATTTTCTGACGGAAGGCACCTGTCAGCACGGCTTTTGCAAGTGTGATGATGGCTGGTATGGCACTGATTGTGCCAGGAAGAGAGCTGGTCTCCACATGGAAACTGGTGAATCATCATGTAGCATGTGGACTAGGCTCGTGTACTGTCTACTATTAGTCATTGAGTGTAGTGGATCATCATGTGGTATGTGGACTAGGCTGGTGTACTGTCTACTACTAGTCATTGATTTTTGTGGATCATCATGTAGCATGTGGACTAGGCTTGTGTACTGTCTACTACTACTCATTGAGTTTTGTGGATCATCATGTGGCAAATGCTTTGTAGCCAATATAAAACACATGGTATGCAGCATATGATGGTCTATGTCTAAGCAAACTAAGTGTTTAAGACTTTTGAAAAACAGGGACTCCTGTATCATTTAAGGCCAAGCAGGATATGCAGATTGCATGATATTAAGTACAACCGCTCTGATCCAGGTTTGGAAACAAGGTATGCATGGCTTAAAGACCTGGTGAATCACCCACCAGCTGCTACGGTCCTTCCTGATAGGAGCGCTCCACAGGACTCTGCCCCACTGCAGCGGAAGCGACCATTCATTTATGTATATGACTTGCCAGCAAAGTACAACGCTCGTATGCTGCAGTATAGGGTAGACAAGTGAGTGTAAGGCTGACACAATCATCGGATGAGTGGAAGGCTGACACCATTCTTAGGTCAGCATAAGGCCGCTACTGTTTCTGTCATTGTAAATGTCCTCCATCTTCTTGCAGCATTTAAGTTTTCAACATACTGACGCCATTCTGAGGTCTTTCATCCCTTTCATGCCTTATCTGTTTCTATCATCAGATATAACTCAGGGTGCTCATGCTTACCTGAGAACGGTGTCTGTGTTTCCATGCTTACCTGAGAAATGTGTCAGGCGCTTGTTTACTGCATGGAGTCATTTATTCTGTGTTCTGTCAGGATGCTTACCTTGAAATGTTGCAAGTATGTTGATGATCCCTGATGTGTCGCCGTTAGGGGCATGTGTACCTGGCGCACATTCCAAGACAGAAATGAGACCCAGCTTTTGACATGGACCTATTCTATAGAGGTCTTACTTCATGAGATGATGCTACAGAGTGACCACAGGTGAGCAAATCAAGACATTGCTTTAGATGACTCATTATCCAGCATCTTTGCAAAGCCTTTGCTTCGAATGTTGGAAATATGTTTCACACATTTGAATTGACAGGACCTTCGATCCTCAAGAGGCTGATTTCTTCTACATGCCTTTGTACACAAGCTGCTTCATATTTCCCATTCACTGTTGGGCGGATGGCCCTTGGTGGCATGCACCCTCAGGTAGGTACAGCCTGAGCTGCAAATAAACATGAATGACTCTTGTAGAATCAATAATGGTCATGTTGTTGGGCCTGCCTATGTGCTTGCAGGCTCTGAAAGCTTGCATGTTGTTATTACCACTGGTGAGGCATAATCAGCAGTCAATGCTCATGCAGGTACACTTTGTCCTTAACAGATTTAACAGGATGCCTCCTTGGACTGCACTTCATTGGTATCAGGATTCCTGCAAATCAGCTCGTGCTCTTATTCCTTTTGAATTTACTGCTGCTGAAGGCCCTCGCGTCATGCATGTGGCCAACATGATGCTGGAGGCAAGAGACTGGGTTAAGTCACATTACCCATATTGGGATAGGCGAGGTGGCAGGGATCATGTTTGGTTCATGTCTCATGATGAGGGGGCATGCTATGCTCCCACAGAGATATATCAATCCTCCATCTTCTTAACGCACTGGGGGAGGAGAGATGCAAACCATACCTCAAACACAGCATTCACTCCTGATAATTATACTCAGGTTAGCCAAGCTAGGGCGGACGTGTTTGCATGTCTTGAGTACAAAGCTTTCTCTGCTTCTCATATGGATCTGGAAAAAAATTACCCTGGGATCTTGAATCAAATGGTCTCCCTAGTATTCGCATGTCATGAGTTGAGAGAAAAGTGGGAGGTCTTGCATAGGTGCATTTGTCCTCAAGGCAGTCTTGAAACCAGGCTAATAAGTATTCTGATGAGACAACAAGGCCATGAATCAAGTCCCTATCAGCTGTCCACACTGTGTCCACACTTGTTTATTCTCAGGAGTTTGTGCATGAGCTGCAGCCAAATGGGTGGCTCAGGCTCATCACGGGACATCCATGCTTCACGCCTGGCAAGGTGATAGTGTTTTATTTCTGTTGCTTTGATTCCATGACAATCAAGCAATGACCCTTTAAGCCATCAGTAACGGCCTGCGTATTCCATGACATTGTCATTTCTGTTTTATTAACAATCCTTTCCTCTTACAGCTCATATGCCCTTAATAGTAAGTATATCATGAGGACTGTAGTTTCTATTCACACCTGCCAGGACTTGGTCATACCTTCTCTGAAATACGCTTTCCAGTTCTCCTCCTCTCCCCTGCTGGGAGGAGGCAGGCCTGTCAATGCTGCTAATTCAAAAAGTGAGAGGCCTGCGGAAACTGGTGTGGAGGAGAGTGGTCTCAACAGACAGTCTCATCGAGACATATTTCTATTCTTCAGAGGAGACGTAGGAAAGTATCGTTTGTCTCACTACAGGTGAGGTACTGACAGTCATGGAGCGAGCGTATTGCACCCTGGTGCTTGTTGAGTTGAAATTGCATGGGGTATGGTCTATGCTTAGATTTGTGGAAGAACAATCTTGGAGACATTTAAAGAGTTGGGACCTTGATTGTGCTAGAGATGAGCTTTGCGTAATACACGTTATCTCAATTATGTCTTTGTCAGTCGAGGTATCCGGCAACGCCTTTACAAGCTTGCAACTGAAGAAAACTGGAAGGAGAGACACAAGATATTGATTGGAGATGGCAGGGATGTGGCAGGTGTTGAGAGTGTTGAATGAAATGTCAAAAGGAGGGGATGTGGCAGGTGTTGACAGTGTTGAATGAAATGTCAAAAGGATTAGGAACGCTCTTGCAATGCAGCTTGAGATTGTTGGGCAGCTTGAAGTTAGCATTTTAGCACTGTCTATCATTCAGATTTCGTTTGTTTGTTGCAGGGGACTACAGTGAACTGTTGTCAAGGTCAAAGTATTGCTTAGTCCTTCCTGGTACGCAAAAGTAATACAGGCTTAGCATCATTAGTGCTCCAACTCTTGGACTACTCCTACTCATGCACCAACTGCTGGCATGTAGGTGATGGCTGGTCTGCCAGGGCAGAGGATGCAGTTCTTCATGGGTGCGTGCCTGTTGTCATTATGGACGATGTAAATACAGTCTTTGAGCCAGAGCTCGACTGGTCCTCATTTTCTTTCCGCATCAGAGAATCATCTCTAGAGAAGGTGTGAAATAAGAGTTGAGGAGTAGCCTGACAGAGACACATGGAGCTGCACAATAAATACATGTTCATTCATGATGTGGACAAGTTAAATTGCTTGATAAACAATTGTGGATTTATGACATGGAAATGCTGAGTTGCATGATGTCAATGTTAAATGCATGTGTAGTCAGGCTTATAGGATATTTTCATTGAGGCCTAGAGCTCCAGCTGTGCCTCATTCCCACAGCATGATCCTCAGGGATTGCCCATGATTATAGTCAGCTAAATATCTGATCAAAGTGAGAACATCACCAAACAGCAATGACTTCTGTGTCTTTGTTCCCAGGTCCCTCAAATGTGTCTTTGTGCCCAGGTCCCTCAAATGCTCATGTCTATACCAGAGCCCATGTTCAAGAGGAAGCAGGCAGCCCTCAGGGCTGTGTGGCACAGGTATATGGTTCAATGAATAAGTGGCTTTTAGCAGACAGTCCCAAGATTTCAAAGACTCTGCTCAAGGGTCCTGACCATGCGACATTACGCTTATGTATCAAAAGTGTACTTTCGGGCACATTTTGCGTTCCCTTGACGCCTCTAACCTTCTCCCAGGTTCGCCTACACTAGCCACCCTCTGTTGAAAAAATCCATGGATGAGGTGATTAAGCAAAACCAGCTAGCAGGGACTGCGGAGTACTCTCAGCGAAGTGCCTCTAGTTCTTCTGGAATGACACGAGTCCTGAGAAATGTTGGCGAAAGTTATTTAGAGGGAGGTTTTGATGCTGCTCTTAGCCAAGGAGTGATAGTCAGGTTGACACATCAGGCTGTCAGTACTTTAGCAGAGCTTAGTGGTCAGAGCATGAATAGTGGGGAAGTAAAAGGTGAAGAGGTAAGCAGCATGTTGCACAGCAAGGTCATAGAGGAAGATCTCTTATTTGAGGATGAACAGGTTGATGATGAGTATGATTTTGAGAGGGTGAATGGGTGGCCTAACTCAGCAACAGCTTTGGAGAACATGAATTATCTGGAAGAGATGGATGAGGTAGTTGTAGACAATCACATGGGAAGGGGTAGCAGAAAGAGGGGGCTGAAAGGGAATGAGGGTGAGCAACTTGATGTCCAGGAGCGCTCAGTTGTTGTCCTGTCTTCTGGAGCTGGTAATAGTAAGGGAAGAAGGCTCATTTCTAGAAGAGGATTCCCACACGAAGATGATGCATTCCACACCATCATTCAGTGGCTTAACCACAAAGTGACTGAGACAACAAACCTTGACAGCAGTCTTTGAGCTCTAAATCGCGGAAAACTTTGACATAAATGTACGGATTACTCCATACTCATGTGAAGAGGTCGTTGCCCCTTGACTGCTGGTCACATCCATTTAATGCATACTACAAGTGTTTTTCTACTCTTACTTACATCCTGTGACTCCAGATAAGCAATTTCTCGTCAACGTGCTATTTGTCGGACATTAAGTACATGACGCAGTGTAGATGCTGACGATGAAGATATTTGTTTAAAAACCCAAAAGGTCGTCATTAAGAAATTTTAGTTCATATTCTTACGCTCAAAACAATACCTAATATTATCACATCTGTCAACGAAGTTCTGGTCCTGGAAGTCACAGCGCAATATTTCAGCCTGTGCTTCTACCATATCAAAACTGGTTACTAAAAACTGAAAGCATGTTTTGAGTGCGCTGTATGGGTATGCATGGTTAGGAGCACGTACTTTCCGTATTTACAAGACACTAGATCTTAAAACATCTTACGAAAAGGTGCATCGGACGTCGACATTATACCTCGAATGAGTTGATGATGTTATCTACCCATGGCTTGTGATTCTTCCACAGGTTCAGAGAGTAGAAAAGTTAGAATTTGTGTACTGCAGTCCTCGTGTGATGGCATCAATTCTGAGTTAGCTGATGTTGACCCAATACGAGCTCCTCAACTGTATGATAAGGTGATAACTCTCAATCCAACAAGATCTAAACATAGAATGAGTCAGACTGTCATGCAGAAGACATTTTTTTAGTCACTTCAAAGTCTCATTGGAGTTCTGATGCAAGTATAACCATCTGCTGATCAAAAATTTCTTCTACCTTTTTCTGATCCAACAACAGGCTGGCAAGTATGCATGGGATGAAGCCTTCATCAGGAAAGCTAGTGCAGTGACACAGGTGCAAACAAGTGTTAATAGGAAACAGACATGGTGATGACAGTATGTCGTATACATGTGTGATGCGCTTTGCTATGAAATATATACCTACCTATTCATGCTGCCATGCAACAATCATTTTGTCCCATGTTTCAGATAAGGGAGCTGTCTAGCCTAAATTTTGATGTATTTTTGAATTTGTGCGATGGGGCCTATGACGA
>BEGY01000137.1:98632-120045 GCA_002335675.1 Chlamydomonas eustigma | reverse complement strand
GAGCGCTTCGTCATGAGATACCTGGCCTCGGAGGAGATCATGCAAAGTGCCCCCATCAGCAAATTCCATGAGAATGCACACTTTGTCCATTCTCTTTGTCACCTCTAAACCCTGTAAGGTTGTCAAAATTCAAAATTTTCTGCGAGATTTTGTGTTAAAGAGATAGGAACGTGGCGAGAAAATGTTCAGTCAAAATTACCTTTTGGAAACTCCAAGCATTTTACTGCTACAAGACTTTTAGTGACAATGTTTTCATATAAGGACACAGTCCCATATCCCCCTTTCCCAAGGTGTTTAACATACTTTAAGGAATCCAGCATCAGGTCAGAAGACTATGTTCAAATGCTGCAATTTCTTAGCAAGGACTTGATGAGGGTGGAGATTAATCCCCAGATGCACACTCGGAAGCGCGTGTATGAGCAGGAATTCCCAATCTGACAGGTTGCATCTCGGATTTGAAGAAATAAGACATTAAATCAATTGCTTTAATAAACTTCGAAGATACAGCTTTTGTTATCTCTAAAACAATTCCAAACAACAAGTTATGTGACGTAGATTATGAGGTGATATAATTGAACCTAGGTTTTTAAAAGCTGTATTTGATAAGTAGGGTTTATATGGTTTTCATGACAAACTTCAAGGTCAATGCATTCCATTCTCTAGTACCTGGCTGAATATCGAATGATTGGATGTCCAGTGCTTCTCTAAAATATTTACGAGCTCTTATTTCTCTGAATGCCCAAACGTAGCATCTACTTGAAATGAAAATTTAGATAATGCAGTTAAACGAATATCACTTTCGGCGGTAAAACTGATGATTCTAAGAGCGTTTTTCAAGCAAATCACGTTTTTAGTGGTAGTTGACAACATAGCTTGCCAGAGAGGGATATTGGGTATGACCGTAGGCTAGAGTAGATCAAATAGATTTGGTCAAGAGGATGAAATTGAAAGGAGAGTGAACAAGGCAATACAACGGGTGTGAGGTCCACGTACCATGTGGTCAAAGTAGTCTATAAGAGGCGTCCGGTGTAGTCAGTGTTGTCCATGCAGTCCATGCAGTCAGTGTTGTCCATGCAGTCCATGCAGTCAGTGTTGTCCATGCAGTCCATGTAGTCAGTGTTGTCCATGCAGTCAGTGTTGTCCATGTAGTCAGTGTTGTCCATGCAGTCCATGTAGTGAGTGTTGTCCATGTGGTCAGTGTTGTCCATGCAGTCCATGTAGTCAGTGTTGTCCATGCAGTCAGTGTTGTCCATGCAGTCAGTGTTGTCCATGTAGTCAGTGTTGTCCATGCAGTCCATGCAGTCAGTGTTGTCCATGTGGTCAGTGTTGTCCATGCAGTCCATGTAGTCAGTGTTGTCCATGTGGTCAGTGTTGTCCATGCAGTCCATGCAGTCAGTGTTGTCCATGTGGTCAGTGTTGTCCATGCAGTCCATGTAGTCAGTGTTGTCCATGCAGTCAGTGTTGCTGTCCAATAGAATTGTCAGGTGTTGTCCATAATGTAGTCAGTATAGTCAGTGTATTCCATGCAGGCAATGTAGGCCTTAAGAGGTGTTGGGTGTAGAAGGTGCAGTCGTTCAGGGAGTCCAGGCATCCATAGAGACAGACAGAAGCAGATTCACATGACAGAGGACGAAATGACAGCAACAGATTTGGGGGGGACTCCGCATGACAGCCATTACACCCAAATGAAGGATGCGGTCAGTGGTATGAGGAGGAAGAGGTAAATAAGGAAGATTTGGTCAGGATTATCAGAAGGAGGTACGTGAGAAGGATAGGGAAAGGGTAGGGGATGATCCAGTCCTTTTTGTAAAATTGTTATGTAGTGCCAAGCAGGAATTTGTTGTGAGAGGGTGCTCATGTTTATACTTTGTACACCATGTAAGATACAGAAGATAAAGTCAATCTAAGGACTGCTGCAAATAAAATGCCTTGCAGTTGCTGTTCATCTAAATCTAATTAAGGTAGAGGCCTCTGTTTGCGGTTTTCCAATTAAGTCTGAGATATCCTCAAGTGCAATGATTTTTGTGCAGCCGTCTATTGAAAGGATGTTACAATATTGGCAACTATGGCAATATTATTATGTTGCAGTGAAACACCCATTTCATCTCTAATCTTCATAATTTTAATGACACTCAGCCAGCAAAGCCCAACCGAGGAACAGGCAACATAACACTCACCCTTAATAACTACCTAAACCTCACATTTCATTGTATGCATGCACCTGTGTATGCATACACCTGCGACACAAACCCCATTTTGTAGGGTACTCTGAAGGCTGTACTTATTGACAACATCAACATCATCATCGAACATCATCTAATAAATTAACAAGCTGCCAGAATTGAAGGAAAGGACAAGAAGACATATTGATAGAGAATAAGATTAAGATCACTTCACAGTGATGGCGACAAACCCTCACTACAGGTCCCTACTAATAAATGGGTCACACTGCAGCATCAACTTCATCACACCAGCAGTACAAGCAGGGGATAATGTAGTAAGTTGTACTAGTTGTACGTGGAAACTATTGCTCCTCGGCTAGCACCTTGGCTACGAACTAACAACCTGCCACACAACCTATTCAAAGCTACATTGCTCATGCACCTGTAATATCAACTACACCTCATGAAGCTGCAATTTCACAGCTTATGCCTCCTTCCATTATTATGGACTAGTATGGAACTCTTATTTGTAGAGGGTAGTAGTTCCAGCATTTACATGCAGGCAGTACCACAGCCGATGCATTATGGCCTTGAATTCGTCTGCAGCTGCTGTTACAGACCTGACATCCCTTCCGCCCAAACAATCATCCCATATCTGATGCAGTTACTCTTGATTATCTCAGATATACCTTCATAATAGATTCAACTTATTCATCTCCTTCTCCTGCTATGAGGCACTGCTATTGACATCTCACTGGGACCTCAGGCATTAACTGCCTGACCCTCAGTCCAACCAACTAGTATAGTGTAGTACATCACAAAGTACATGTAACTACTAGATGTCTGCAATACATTCTCCGATGATCTCTTATTATGACGTGGTCTACATAAGGCTAGCACTGCAAGTTGCAAGCTTAGCAGTAGCAGTAGCCCTGCTGTGATCCACTGCTGACAATGAAGGGCGGGAACTAGCCGGGCAGGTGCTCAGTCCTGAAGTCCATATGAATGATGCATCATGACACCTCATAGAAAGCTGCACTGTGGATACTTCCACACACCTGTTGCAACTCAGTGCTCTGCTCACTTCCAGCAGCAGTAGTGGTGGTGGCAGATGAAACAACGATAAGGCTGCACTATAGCTTTAAAGTGTAACAGACAGCCAGTAGAGCCTACTGCTGCTGCTAGGTTGTAAGGCCATACTACCTTCCAACTAATGTTGCGGCAGTCAAATCTATACCACCAGTAACCTTCTCACACTCTTCACTCCTTGCTCCACCAAGTACCTCATCACTCTTTGTGTCTGTCATGGAAGCAGCAGACTCTTGCATGTGAGCAGCATAAACTGTCACAGATGACTGTTGCGGCATGTCAGCACTCTGCACGGTCATGGAATGGTGAGATGAGGCAGGCCCATGCATGTCAGCACTCTGCATGGTCATGGAATGGTGAGATGAGGCAGGCCCTTGCATGAGCTGCAAGTCCTTGCTGCTGCTACCACTGCTGCTGATGATAGTTTTGTGTGGAAACGACTTCTTCATTGCAGCACGACCTGTCAGCATTCCTCTTACAGCCAAACCTACAGAGGCTAGACTGCGTTTAGCCAACATCATCCTGGCATATGAAAAGCTGCTGCTAAAGGATGATCCCGGAAAGAGGAAGGAGCCGCTGCTCTGGGCCTGATCCACAGGCGGTACTGCTGCTTCCTCTGCGGGACAGTGCTCCTGGTCGTTCAGATCCAGTAGCCGGGTCCCCAAGAACATGTTGATGAAGTCGGCCAGGTGGATCCCAGGGTGTGCTATGAGCTTCTGATGATGATAAGGAAAGCAGCATCACAGTGAAAAGAAGACTCAGTGAGCTGCAGGACTCAGAGAGGGTAACACAGTGAAGTGGTGACTCAGTGAGCTGCAGGACTCAGATAGGTAAAACTGATGCTGAATGTAGCAAGTGAGCTTACGGACTCAATGCACAATTCAGCCATTTAACACCTCCACACAGATTATTATCAGCTGTTCTCCAGCATTCTGGTCATAACAAACAGTCATCACAATTTACAGCTTTCTTCACACGCTTTCATCACATTTACCTTCTTGGTTGTTCTTCTCATGTGCTTGCAGAATTTGATTAAAAGCCTGGCCATGGCTTCCACACTGTGATACTGGTCCAGTTTCAGGTGCATTATTGTCTTCTTTACATCATCTTCACTGAGATAGCCATCATTATCCGCATCAAAATACCTAAAGCAGCAGATGATGAAACAGGCTTCATCATTGGTATGTATCAGCAGAAACCAAGCACAGCTGTAATTGAAACTGAGATCAGAAGTGATGTTGAGGCTGGGACACAATCTCTTGGATGATGCAGAGAGAACATACAATGTTTTGGCCTGCTGCTAAATTTTAGGCTGCCACCTTTTGAAGACTAACTTGATGTGCACTAACAGCTCCAAAATTCAATATTTTCAGACAACAGTATAATACACTCTAGGCTCACTTGAACACCAGGAAAAAAACAAACTCCTTGAACTCGATGCGGTCAGTGCCGTCAATGTCGATCTCATTCACCTGGATGAACAAAGTGGTGTGGCGAATGAACATGTAAGCTGTCCTGTTTAATTGCAAGTTCAGTCAGAAGCAGTTGAACTACAATCATTGACAGCTTCAGCCTTATCATGCCTTTTAGCCTTCAAATTTCAGTGATCAACCAAAACAACCATGTTCAACGTGTTCTCCCTCCTGGACTTATTTATGCTGTTACAAGCCCTTCATACGACTACTGGATTAGGGGCATTGTTGGGCAACTACTAATCAACTACAATTGACACAGCATGTCATATGTCCTATTTGCTGGCAGCTCTAGCAGTCGTTATCCTATTTAGAACTGTAAGGCTGTTGGACAACTAATATACACAATAACTTTTCATCAATATATCCAGACATCAAACTGAGTAACAATAACACACCATGTCCTCTAGCTCCTCAGCTGTGGCTCTGGTACCCATCTCCCTGAGGACTACTGCCAGCTCAGCAGAGCTGATGGCTCCATCACCACTGGTGTCAATCATCTGAAATGCCCGCAGCATTAGATCCAAATCACCTGAAGAGATGAGGAGCGTCAAGCAAAGATAGTGCACAAGATAAGTTGCAACCAATGATGAATTGACTTTTCAAGGCAGCTGACATTCAAAGTTGAAGTCACTGTATTTGAAATTTGAAAGGACATAGTCTACAGAGCACTCTAACACTGTCTCAAATGCAGACAACATTTGCAGTCTAGACAAATAGAGAAAACCAGCCCCGCAATTAACAGTGCACCCACCTCGATCCTTCATCATTTCAGCATCTATCCACTCACATTTGACAGAGTAAACTTGATCCTTGATCTTAGCCTTCCAGTCCTCGGCTCTTTTCATCCACATCTCAATGAAGCGCTCATGCAGCTGTAGAGCAGCTAGCCGGTGGCTCTCAGAACCACTTGGGCCTCTGTCTGTTGCAATAACACCGGCCTGTCACATGATGCGGGATTGCAGGACGACAGAATTAAACAGGTACAATGGCAGCACCTCAAGCTGCAAAATAAAGGGATTGCATTACGACAGAATTAAACAGGTACAATGGTAGGACCTCAAGCAAGATAAAAAGCATAGGCAGCTTCAAAAGGAACAAGGATAAGAATATCTATATAGACACGATGCCCTGACGATAAGAATTTAGTCAGGAGCAAGAATGCTTACAATTACATAACGTTTGAGTCAAGCACCCATAATTTTAAAAGGCGATTGCTTATAAAATTTGATTTCCAATGAAGGCATGTGCACGAACTCCTCTGAAACTATACCTGATCAGCCAGCATATGCATGAACTCCTTAACAGCCTCCTGATCTCTCACATCCTTGCCCTCACCCTCCTCCTCGTCATCACTGTTATAAAAAAATGAAGAGTTCAACCAGTCCCTAACCATGTAAACAGCCCTAAATCCATGATTGAAAGCACTCGTGAGATAAACAATTACTGGAAGAACATGATAAATCACAAAACACAGAATGCAGGAATGCACAGGGAGGCATTGGCCATACGTCCCTCCTAGCTCATCATTCTGTTCACAGCAATGATACCATCTATAAGAAGCCAATCAGCCTAAGGACATCATGTCATCACAATAATACCTTTGACTAGGGCGACACAGTCATCACAATAATACCTTTGACTAGGGCGACACAGTCATCACAATAATACCTTTGACTAGTGCGACACAGTCATCACAATAATACCTTTGACTAGTGCGACACAGTCATCACAACAATACCTTTGACTAGGGTGACACAGTCATCACAATAATACCTTTGACTAGGGCGACACAGTCATCACAATAATACCTTTGACTAGGTTTACACAGTCATCACAATAATACCTTTGACTAGGGTGACACAGTCATCACAATAATACCTTTGACTAGGGCGACACAGTCATCACAATAATACCTTTGACTAGGGTGACACAGTCATCACAACAATACCTTTGACTAGGGCGAAACAGTCATCACAATAATACCTTTGACTAGGGTGACACAGTCATCACAACAATACCTTTGACTAGGGCGACACATAAAACACTTGAACATCCTTCCTCCTAGCCCTTCCTCATATGCCTCCTCATCCACAATCTTTTGCTTCTTGATTTGTCTGATAAGGCGAGCCGGGTACAAGGTGCTGACCTGAGTCCATATGCAGTGAATGACATGACTAAAGAATCAGTACTACACACAACGGAGCAGTGCATCCATCATAAAGTGCATGCATCATTAAGTGCATCCATCATAAAGTGCATGCATCATAAAGTGCATCCATCAAAAAGTGAATCCATCATAAAGTGCATGCATCATAAAGTGCATCCATCATAAAGTGCATCCATCATAATGTGCAATAACCAGTGCATCACAGCAGCTTTGAATACAGGAACTGAAAACCTGTTAACAGGGGACTGCTGTCATGCGGCATGTGAACATTCAGAAAAGTTACCACATTGCAGCTTTCTTACCGTTCCAACCAGAGCAGCAACCGGCTGCACTCTAAATGAGGCATAGATGATGGTCCCAATATCCAGGACTATGATTAAGGACATGAGAACTGCATTCTGACTGCGGACAAAGGCAGTGCCGCCTGTGAGGGCTCCATACACGATGAACATGAGCGCCAGCATAGTGCCCATCATGGAGAGCTGGGCCATAAAAGCGCAACAGTGAACAAGGACGATGATAAGTACCGCGAAGAAGTGAGAATGAAGTACATGGAACGAAATAGCATGAGGCAGAAGGTCTGTGAAAGCATAACTTTCATTGTTTAAATTTAAAAACCTAGAAGCAGGAATATGAACCAGGGCATTTTAGAGTTCCTAAGAAGGTTTCAGTTACACAACCCTTCATTGAGCATGCTGGGCATTAAGCACTGTTGTCAGCCGTAACCAAAACACGGCTTGGAGAACCATCACTGACATCTCACAATCCAACACCGGCAACACTTACATTGTACAGCCAAGAAAGCACCCAGGGCGTGTTGAACCAAAACAGAGTCTTGCCAGCGTCCCGTAACAGTGTCTCTCCACCCTCAAGGTCCTCATTGCTTCGAAAGTGGGCCCTGAGCCTGGGCCTGCAGATAAACACACGCAACAGGAAAGATTCTGGAATATCTCTTTTAAAATGTTGGCCATTAGGAACAATGAAGAAATGAGTCATAGCTGTACTGAGAACAATAGCAAATAATCCAAAACGTTCTTAAATACAAGCCGGCACTTCAGGGATCAATGATTTTGTCTAACATGAAGTCTCAGTTGCACCAACACAACCTCTTACCTCATCGCTTCAATATTCACATCTTGATCTTCATCCTCCTCTAACAGCATGCCGTTTGCATCCGAGTATGCCTCACTTGCTACACTCAAGATGCGCTCCAGAGCCCTTCTCTGGTCATGATGCTGACTCCCAGCAGGGCTGATGTGGTCAATATTACCATTTTCATGTAATACATGATTAACACCAACATCAAGGCGATGACTGTCGACAGATACAGCAGTACATGCGCCGTAATGCACTGCCTTAATGTGTTCTTCTCCCAGTCGCACATCAGGTGAGTGACGTGCATTTATAAGGCTACTCACAACCACACTCAAGGCATTACCCTCTCTACTACTCGTCATCACCTCTGGGACTGGTGGTTGCAGGGATACAGAAACATACTCCTTACTCATTGCAGCGATAAGCGGTTGAGTAGATGATGAAAGGCCGGAGTAAGGTATGGACACCTGGTCGCGACAAAGGCCCTCAAGGTGTGGCTGATGCTCCTCAGGATCATGAGTATCAGGAGTAGAGGCTTCATCACGACAAAACTTTGGTGGGTTGCTGTTAATGCTGTATAGGACTCCCTCTGGTACCGCCTCAGTCTTCATTGATGACTCAGCATTATGGCCAGGGCCTTCATGCAATTGATGAACAAAGATTGCATCATCCTCTTTGGCAGCTGAAGAAAGTATTACAGCTGGATCAACAGTGTCTTCACCCAGGGGCATGCCACTTGAAACTACTGTAGTACTGGATAATGGCTCTGGAGCCACCTGATTTGATTTTAAGACTCCTTTTCGGATGATGCCTCCGCTGTTTGTCTGCAAGGGGTCTTCCTGGCTCAGCAGAGACCTGCTACGTTGAAGTTCAACCAGGCTGACAGCGCCAGCTGCTGCAGGCATGGCGTTTTGAGTGGAGCCAGGAGCTTGGGGAAACTGAACAGGTGGAAGTGTGACCCAGTGAGGAGTACTGTGACCACAATCGTCAACACTGGCTTGTGACACTAAACATGAGGGCTCCTGAAAAGTGAGTCCATTGCTGGACTTGAAGGCCACCCCAGTGTCCCGCTGCTCCCTTGATGTGAGGAAGCGTATGAGTCTAGAAGCTGCCCTGACATCCACATCAGTTGCAGCAGCAGCAGCAGCAGAAGAGCTGGTCTGCCCACTCATGGCACTAAGAAGGGAGGCTGATGCAGCAGCAGCAGCAGCAGCAATACTCCCTGCATCTGCATGTGTCCCTCTTTGGGCCTCACTGGATATCTCCATTGCTTTGATCCTCAAGGATCCAGATTGCCTAGGAGCTGCATTATGCAGCCTGCTGCTCCCATTACTATTCTCTCCACCTTTCAGCTTCCAGACACCCCTTGAATTACTGGTGTCCATACCTTCCACACCTGCTGCACCCATCACTTCCGCCTTGCCCCACCTCAGCTTCTCAGCATGACAACTTTTGGGAGGTGACGTCAGAGCTTCAGAATCAGCCAGCAAAACATGAAGCCTATGTCTGCCTGACATCGCTCCACCCTCTCCCCCAGCACCAGTGGGTGTTGAGACCACAGACTCCAACCTGGCAGCTATGGCATGATGATGCCTCCCCTTGCTGGACAGCCCACCCTCACTGCCTGTCAACAAATCAGCACTCCCTCTCTCAATCTTCACTGAGCCATGATGGCTACCACTCGTCCTAGCAAGCAGCGTCTCCTTCATCATAGAAGAATCCCCTTCAGTTGCACTGCCTCTCCTCCTGATAGTAGACCTTGCTCTGACAGAGTCTGTCATCATCATCAGGATGGCACATGTCAACAGTAATATTGTTACGAAGTGAAGTAAAAGCATTGGCTATAGCCATACTTGGATCATTGAGATTAACTCCACTGCTGCCCCATTCATAACATAAAAGCTTCTTTTTAGCAAATATGAATTCCTGCTACGCTAGAAGGCATTCAATACAGCAGCAATATTCAAAATGTAGACCTGAGACCTTAGTTCAACACCAATCATCTATTCAGTAGCCAGTCTCCTAAATGCATTAGTCAGCATTAGTCACCACCACTCACTGAGGAACATCATCTGGGCTCTTCGTTGTGTCTTGATCTCCTCCTGGAAGTCACAGAGCGCAATGGATGCCAAGTGCACAGCTATGGATTGGTACTTGGCCGAGGCCAGAAGCATCGCTGCAGTGGAGCACAGGCTGAGAATGTAGATCTGCTCCCCAATCTGAGATTCAGTGCGAGGGATCTGCAACAGAAAGATGTTGTGAATGTTGAAACCCTGGGGTTTAATGCCATGTTGGTCGGAAATCAAGCCTGTCTTTGCACACACAAAAAAATGCACTACAGAAGAGTCATATTTGCTCAACACAATTAACCTGAAACACTCACAGACATGAATCCTGCCATGAACACAAGAAGTACTACGCTCTGCTCCGAAGCCTGGCTAAATTCCACTTCCATACCCTGTTGATAATGATTAGAGAGGCATCGTAAAAAGATATATTCATGAACCAATGTAATTCCAATCATATGTGATGTGGAAAGGGTTTAGGGTTTAGGAAAGGGTACAGGACTCTGGGAACAACGATAAGGGCTCAGAAAGTACACAGCAAAGAGGGCGCAGCACTGTTCATCAGTGCACATTAAGGATTCCAATGTGCAGTTGCACTTACATGAACCTTGACGGATCACACATTGCACTATATGACAATCAGTAAGGTCACTATATGACAATCAGTAATAACACTATATAACAATCAGTAAGGTCACTATATGACAATCAGTAAGGTCACTATATGACAATCAGTAAGAACATATCTGTTTTACAATACAACATAGCAATCACGGTTTACCTGCTCGACAATATTGAGGAAGTTGAACTGCGCTGGCAGCCTGTCCTCAGGGCTCAGTGCTGCATCATCGATCCGAATCCTGAGCAGCATTTGAAGATAATTATCACTCTGAAGAGAGACCCTCTATGGCATCAATGACTCTCAGTGACCATTAGACACATCAGTATCGACTGGACACCTCATAATAGTAATAAGAGTGACCATCACATTATCAGTATCCACTGGACACCTCATAATAGTAATAAGAGTGACCATCACATTATCAGTATCCACTGGGCACCTCATAATAGTACTAAGAGTGGCCATCACATTATCAGTATCCACTGGGCACCTCATAATAGTAATAAGAGTGACCATCACATTATCAGTATCCACTGGGTCTTTCAATCAGGCAACACTTCATCATTTCATACACTACGACGCACTTGCAGAGGATGCGAAGCAGGTTGTAGAGGGGCTCCGTAACCAGGCTATTGAATGCGCCCTTGATGCTGTTTAGTGCGTGGTGGTATCCATTGCTTCCTAGCTGGAGGCGCAGGCTAGAGCTGTCCATAGGCAGCTGTCGATCTGTGCGAGCGCGCTTCTCCCATTCTTTCCAGTATCTCATCTGCAGGGTAGTAGAATGAGGGTTAGAGCTCAAATATAACAGAAGTTCAGGATAGTAGAATGAGGGGTTAGAGCTCAAATATAACAGAATGAGGGGTTAGAGCTCAAATAGCTCAAAGTTCAGGATGCAGAAAGCATTGAAGGATGCCACTCAGAGAGATTACTGCAATTTGATGTATTGGGGGAATATGAATAGAGAGTGGCCTCAACTCCCTGTCTGGAATGTTGCTCGATTTGAAATGACGGGACACGTAAGCCGCAAGGAGCACTTACTCTGAGCAGTGTCAGGTAGAATGTGGTGCAGGTCACAACAATGTGCATTATTGCTGTCTCAAACAGTAGCAGGTGTGTCTCTTCAATGATAGCCATGGTGAACAGTTGGTGCTGTCCTGATGGGCATGTGGAGGATATCTCCCCACTGGTAGCAGTGGTCGTGGTGGTGGAGGCCTCCAGAAGATCACGTTGACCATTTTGAGTATGGGTTGGGTAGTGCAGATGATGGAGCCTCCGTCGACCTGCTTCTTGACTTTGACCAGGTATGCAGATGCTTGTCAACAAACTCTGAATGATGAAAAATCATGAGGTAAGAATTCACTATGAGAGTCATGATTCCAAAGATCTATCCTCAATCACACTGACATGAGAAATTCAAATATTTAAAGAGTGCTTATTTATTGAATATGTTTCCTGAAGGAGTATTTTGAAGCCAGTTTGTGGCTTTAATGTGCAGTTTTTCAAGTCACTCACTCTCTGTCGCATTGGCTATGTACCAGGAAAAAGACATAGGAGTTCTCTAATGTATCATGCCTAACATGTTGCTATTAACACACATGCAACCTTACAACGTCGCAAATTAAGATACCTGTGGAAAATTTCATGTTCACATTGCATTTCTCAATGTTTTTCTCACCGTCAGGATCGTAAGTACCAAAGTGATAATGCCTAGGGCTAGAACTTCAGTCTGAGTAGAGAAGCAGGATTAAACATTCGGAGGTCCTGAGGAAGATGTCGCTATGAAAATGTGCGCAAACGTGCAGCAAGAGGTTACCTTCAAGCGTTGCAGCCAGATGGCTTTCCGCCCACTGAAATAAATTGTGACAAAAGCTAAGAAAGCGGTTCCAAGCTCCCAAACCAGAGTTATCATCACAAATCCAGCAAATAGGACGCCGCCTTCCCACGACAGAATGTTAAGGATAGACTTGTTAGCATTATTGATGGGATCGATGCTCAAGTCAGTAATGTTGCTGTCCATCTGGGTCCCTAGTTCTGGGCTTAAATATGATTTATGAATTCTAAATCATTTGAGCTTAGCGCAAATTTGGATCGAAAGGCTAGAGTGGAACTGCACCATCGAACAACTCCTCATTGAATGCGCTAAAGTGATTCAATTATTGTTTCTGTGTTCGAGAAAAGAAAGTTGTTGTGACTCTGTGCTTTCGCTATCCAAATTATTCCTGTACCGGCGTTACATAACACGGTACTTTTGCCATGTTGTCCTTACATGTGAACATTCTTTGAAAGCATTGATTCTGAAGGTTAGTAGTATACTCAGTTTTATATCGAGAAAAGCTGGTTTGCAAGCCTCAGAACGAGCCTTCTCTCAATCTGCCTCGGTATGAAGTGCCCAAATCTCCGGTCAAAACACTTGAATCATCATCCGCATAGTCTACTGTCCCCCCTCCCTGACCCGGAACATCATAAAAATGTCTCCCCTCGTCAGCCTCATCACTTCCTCCAGAAAACTGAGGAGGCTGTGACAGTAGTTTTCGAATAGCTTCGCTCTTGTGCTTGTTGTGCTTCAGTTGTACCTGCATCCAATAAGTGAGATACCCTCAAGTTTTCCGTAAATGCAATTACTTACAAAGGCATTTTGGAAGGTGATCTTGGTCATCATTTAATGCAAAAAATGTTCAGGAGTTGTACCTCAGACATCTTCTCTAGCAGCTTAGACTGCCACTGCAGCTTCCTCCGGCTCTCTGACAGCTCCTGAACCTCAGCCCTGGCCCGAGCTGCTGCCTCCAATGCTCTCAGCCTCTCATCTTCAAGATTCTTCATCTGGCAAAAACAAGATGGACAAGGAGTAAGCAGTATGGCTGAACAATGTTGTTAACTGCCCAATTGAGTTTGCCTATGGAGCAGTTGACGTTGAAATTTGAATTCATCCGAAAATGTCTGAGAAGTATTCATTGGAATTTCACTCCCACTAGCGGCATTACCTTATCTTGCATCATGTTGGATGAGGCATCCGCTCTTTGTACGAGCTGGTCCACTGTCTCTAATCTCTGCTCAAACATTCATTTCTCAAGCATGTGTGTGAAGTAATGATTTCCATTTTTTCATCATTCATTTCGCCACAACATTGAGGTTTACACAGAGGCAGATAATCTTGTCTAGACAGGGCCTGTGGTAAAACTCAATGAGCATCTACATTGTTTAAGGCTGTCTATAATATCAAAGCATCAGATCTCAAGCCATAAAATCTCACTTGCAGAGTTGCCAAAAGAAGGGCTTTCAAATCTTCACTCTCTGAAGTCAGCGTAGAAATGCGGTTTGCACTCTCTGCTTGAGACCTTCATTTTAAGTAAGGAATTATCCTTCATGATGGAAGCATCTTTCATGTGCCAGCTGATGCAATAAAATGCACAGAAAGTGCAACCACACACACCTCACAGTAGTAGACACTACTGATTGCATATGTCAAAAGAACTACGTCACCTAAATCCGTGTACTATTAAACTTCCACCCTCTTCTTCTGACCTATTCAGTGCATCTTCCAGCTCCTTTATACGTTCCCCAGAAGCAGCAAGCTGGTTATCTCTATTCTTGAGAGCACTCTTGAGTGCTTTGGTGTCAAGACGCCGATCCTCCAACATTCGAGTAGCCTTCTGTAGCTCCACGTCAATCTTCAAGGCCCGACGCCGCTCCACGTCTGCCTCACGTCGTAGACGAGCCTGCATTTGAATTCATGCACATTGCAATATGAAGAGTGCTGTCCATCTTAGCAATACATGTAATACATCATTTCGATTTCCATGTCAGGGCGCCAATTCAATATTCAGTTTGAGTAGTTTAATTATTAGTTTTGAACTCCTGGACCTTTTCATGTGCCCACGTTGTTTCAGACTCCTTGAGCTGTGCCAGCACAGATGACAGAGGTGCATGCACAGGGAGGCTCCTGGCATGTCCATGACTGATGGCAATCCCATGTGTGCCGCCATGTGCCAGAGAAGCTGCTGCTGTCATAGCTGTAGACATGGACACCTCTTGGGACCTGAACTTATTAGCACTGCTAACATTGCGCATTTTGCGAACAGCCTTGCCATCTCTCCTGCGTTTGCATGACGTGCAAGTGAGATGCACGTCCAGTGTTTCATGTCACGAACAGTTCCCCTAGTCAAAATGTTTATGGGAATCAATTTAATGGGGGCGATTCATGGTCATGAACACAGCTCATAGGAACTCAACTATTACGCAATAGCTCTTAAATTTCAAATCAAGAGGTAGACAACAAAGAATCTTCCATATGAATCAACATGTACACGTGCTTGTGCAGCGATATCAACAGGTGCCTAAATATCCCATGTTCGTGGGTATCATCTACATACATACTTGCTGGTTTGAAGTGGGCTTGTTGCAGCCCTGGGGAGTGCTGGATCCCCTTGGAATGAAATCAGTTCTTTAATATGTTCTTCCCCAGCTCTACTTATAGCAGCCTCCACTTGGTTCACCCTCTGGAGAAGACCTTGCATGTTTGTTTGAACCAGAGCTGGTGCTAACTTGACCTGAAAATCATTGTTACAAACATGGGATGGAATTGTGGGCATTCAGGACAGAATTGTAAAGCTGAGCTGAAAATAGCTTTAATGAGTATGAGGCCCAGTCCCATTGAAGCTAGGAGAAGGGGATGATTGGCAGGTAGGCCAAACCATTTAAGTACCCTATGTTGCATCTTAAAAACTCACAGGTGACGATATCTGCCTTGATCTGATAGAAGAAGAGTCCTTGGGTACTGAAATATCCAGGTTCACATTGACACCTAGCTTGTCCAACCTTTTCAACAGGTCCTGTAAGCCACCTTCGTTAGCCATCCTCAGAGTTTAAAAATAGACTATGTATATAGAAATTTGAAATTCTAAAAGCATATAAGCCTCGATGTAAATGTGGAGGGAATGTTGACTTTTGACTGTGTTTGACAGCAAAGCGTATACTTTCTCAGCAAAGTAAAGAAAATCGATGAATCGTGCAGATACAGGTGAAGAATGTGTTCTTTTTTTCTTATTTCCAGGCAAGCCTGAAGGTACGGTAATTCATTACAGCCATGTTCGGAGGTAAGTCACACTAAATTGATTTGTTGTTTAAAAACACTTTATAGAAATACTATTTATGCATTTTTTTTTCTGTATCAACTCGCACTCGAGCATGTGCGTTTAGAACCTCGTGGGTCAATGACTCATGTCTTGAGACCACCGAAATCAGTGGCCCCGCATAAAAATCCAATTATTGGCTGTTTGAGAACATCTCCATCCCTGGCTCTGGAAACAACATATCATGCAGCCACTTCAGGCCCTCAAACAGAAGGTTTGCAAGGAGGCCAGGAAATGCAGAAGCTAGTGCTAAACACATCAAAATGCTCCAAATGTCAGCAAGTGAAGCCATTATATCATTTCTTCAGGTCTGCTGCAATGCAAAATTCTGAATTTTATGACTAGATATAATGTGATACTCCCAACAAGATGTGTCCTGTCATGGCGCAAGTTCCATGCATGTTGAAAATTTCTATATCAACTCAGCGCTCATTAATTACGCATCGCATGTTAAAAAATGTTGAAATGTTTTGCTCGATATTCAATTAATTTCAGTTAGTGCATGACCTGACCATGTGTGTGTGCAGTAGTTGTCTCATCAGCTAGATCTGACAATTAGTTTGTAATCCACATGTTGCCAATTGGATTTTACTTGTGTAGTATGAAATTGTTTCTTTTGATGCATGTGCAGAGACAGTGGGAAGGGCCTTGGGTACTCCTCGTGGTGCAAGATATGCTTCAAGATGCACAGAGTGAGCGGACACAATATTTGTATGAGAAAGACTCACATTCCCTGCTGTCATTGTTTTGGATGTCTATTCTAAAACTGTACAAAATTAGAATCCTCTTTTAATCTGATACATTTCTAGTATTATTTGTAGTAATATGAAATACCTACGTTTTTGTCAAGACTTCACTGTTTCACATTTCAAGGAATGTGCATGTCATCAGTCACCATACATCTTTCATACCTTAATTGTACCTCACACAGGACGCTGTCAAACAACGTATAGCTGGCCAAGTCAGTCATCACCTGGAACAGGATGAGGGTGATCCTTCTCCTCCATCTGTAACTGATGTGCTGCTTGCTTGTCGAGTTTGCAAGGTCAAGAAACATGAAGATGAGTTCACGAGGGATTCACAAAGGCCAGGAGGGCGGGAGAGCCGCTGCAAGGCTTGCCGCAGGCAGACGAGGCTGGCAGGGGAAGCCAATAAGTCAACAGAGAAGCTGTGCCCTGGGTGTGGAAGTGTGAAGCCAGCGGCTGAATTCAAGCAGAAGGACTTCTCCCTTGAGGATGGCAGGTGCAAAGAATGCGTACACAAGGAGGCAAGCGCTCGTCCTCTCCAGCGTGTGTATAAGCCTACCGTGACAGAGAAGTGTTGTCTGTCCTGCCAGGTGTGTACAAACGTGTTAGATTGGCAATACTTTGAAAAGAGGCAACCGTAGTCACTTTGATCACTTCTGTTTATATTCATCTGTATATTATTATGGCTTGTGGCCACCCTTCACTGGACACCCTTCACTAGAGGTGCCAGGAAAGATTGTTTCAGACTCATGTCCTTGCAACCTGTTTCAGACTCTCGCCCTTGCTACCTGTTTCAGACTCATGCCTTGCTACCTGTTTCAGACTCACGCCCTTGGTACCTGTTTCAGACTCTCGCCCTTGCTACCTGTTTCAGACTCATGCCTTGCTACCTGTTTCAGACTCACGCCCTTGGTACCTGTTTCAGACTCATGCCCTTGCTACCTGTTTCAGACTCATGCCCTTGCTACCTGTTTCAGGCTTATGCCTTGCTACCTGTTTCAGGCTTATGCCTTGCTACCTGTTTCAGACTCATGCCCTTGCTACCTGTTTCAGACTCATGCCTTGCTACCTGTTTCAGACTCATGTCCTTGGTACCTGTTTCAGACTCATGTCCTTGCTACCTGTTTCAGACTCATGCCCTTGCTACCTGTTTCAGACTCATGTCCTTGCTACTTATTTCTGATATGATATTATAGCTTGCTCCAATCTATGTATTGATGGCGAGTTGTATTATTTCTAGGGCTCCATGTAACACCTCTGGCCCAGCTTGATGTCCTGAACAGCAGTGCTCTGCTTCTTCACTGATGATGATTTCTTGAAATGTCTGTTACATGAAATAGTTTTAGAGGCTGTAGATATCAAATATCTTCTTTGCATACAGCATATGGCATGAAGCAGAGACTCATTATTCATCCTGGATATCGTATGCTTGTTTTCCATTGCAGATGACCAAGCCAGCCTTGGAGTTCACTGTAGACTCTCGCAAGAAGACTGGTTTAGGGTCTAGATGCAAACCCTGTGAGGCACTGCATTGCAGGCTCAAACGGCGCAAGAGAAAGATCATGAGGCAGCAGCAGCAACAGCCTCCGCTGCCGTCGGAACAGGGTTTGGAACCTGTACTGCATCTTGGCTCTGCGGCACCCCCTCCCTGTGCTGCTGCTGCTGATTCTGGAGCTATTAATTCAGCAGATTCAGATGTGTCAGATAATCCATACCTCAGAGAGGGGGGTAGGATGGATGCTCCACAGGCTCTCAGTGGTATCCAGGGAGGAATACCCCCATCCCCCCCACCCGGTTCCTCAACTCAAATGTTTAGGTGTGATGATGTGGTAGCAATTGAACAAAGTACTCAGCATCCCCAGGAGCCAGGTATCACATTCTCTGTTCATGCATCCACGGAGGACATAAGAGGACTGAGGGATGTCCCAAGTGGTAGCGGTGGTGGTGGGAATGTGAGAGAGGAGTCTGGGACTGGCAACATGGTCGCCATGAGCATGATGACCAACAGCAACACAGGATTTATGTTGAGTACGTTAGGGCAATCTAACACCTTAGATGGAGCCCCTTCCTTGACTCAGCAGCAGCAGCAGAAACAGCAGCAGCAGCTGTTGTCAGCTGGGATTCGTTCTGCTGTAGCAGGTGCTGCCTGGACAGGCGGCCAGGTCCAAGTGAAGCGGTGCTCTCGCTGCCACTTGATTAAACCACTAGCTGTGTTCACTCGAGACAGCCGTCGCAAGTTCAAGGTGGGCTGTCGCTGCCTGCCTTGTGAGGCAGAGTATGCAAGGGAGAAGAGGCGAAGAAAGGCTTTGCAAAGGCAGAAGGCGTTGGTGAAGGAAAATGCTGATTACTTGGATATGCTGATAAATAGCATTGATTCTCATGATGCTGCCCCTCCTGCTGGTGCATCTGCTGCTTCTACTGCCCCTACTGTCGGTGCATCTTCTGCGTCTACTGCCCCTCCTGCTGGTGCATCTGCTGCTACTGCTGCCAATGCTGCTGCCAATGCTGCTGTTGCATCTGCTGCTTCTGCTGCCAATGTGGCTGCATCTGCTGCTACTGCTGCTGTGCATCTGCTGCTTCTGCTGCCAATGCTGCTGGAACTCATGCAAGAGATAAGGACATGGATGGATGTGCTATGAGGAGTAACTTGCAAAGCAGCTCACATGTTCCTATAAACGCTGCTTCTGACAGTTTATATGCTGCTGCTGTTGTTGGGAATGTTTTTGGAGGTTACTCTCCAACTGACTCAGGGACTCTGCATACAGATTTTCATGGTCATTCGTCACGCACTCTGTCAGCACCTGCAGAGACAGTTGCTGCAAGTGACAGTGCAGGATGTGCTGCAAGAGGAGAGGGTCATGTAACTCAGGGTTACCTGAAGTTACCTTCTGAAATGAGAGGGATAAGCTGTAGCGGTATTGGCGGTACGTCCTTGCCTGGAAGTGGGTGCAGCGGAAGCAGCAGGGCGGTCTGGAGCTCAGGAGGAGGAGGGATCTCCCTCAACATGGATGAGGTCAGCCTGTTTGACTTGAGTGGTTGTGATCTGTTGTCCCCTCACCCTATGGCGGGTAGTGAGAGCCTGTCCCCTCACCCTATACCTCACCTGGGTTTCCCCCCTATGGCGGGTAGTGAGAGCCTGTCTGCTCAGCCTGCGACACTTAGTCTGGAGCATTGTATGCGGCAAGTGAATCAGGCCTCGCCTCCTGAAGTGTGTGCATATCCAGGGCCTCTGCCATCTCACGAAGGAGAGATCAGAGCTGCCAATGTCTGTAGGGGGGAGAGGAGCACATGTGCCAAGGTAACAGTTCCACGTGCTTCAGGTTCATTAGAGGAGGAGATGGGTCACTCCTCTCATGCTGATGTTATGACAGAACTTGGATTGCTGTACAGCATGGACAGTCCCATCGAGGACATCTCTGTTGGTACAGTGGACTCGGGAGCTGGCAAGCCCACACTTCAGAAGCGGCGGCTGAAACGGCAGCTGGAGGTGGGAGTGCAGGAGGAGGGGAGCATGGGAGGGGGGGGTAGTGTGCAGGGAGGTGAGACATCCAGGTATGCTGTGTCACAAGGGCTTGCTCTGCCTAGTAATGGACCCGGGAGGTTGGCAGGCCAGGGAATTGATCACACAGACAGATCAAGCCACCTGGGTGCACAGATGAATGGTGTTAAAAGCGCCATGCCCCAAATGCTGCCTTCGCAAGAGGACATTGTAGAGACAGCAGGAGACAGAGTGTATCCAGCTATCTTTCAGAAAGCAACCTTCATGAAGGTTGTGAACTCCAAATCCCCCCCCGTGTCACTCTCCGGAGGATACCGGAATCTTCTCTCTGAGTCTCCTCCAGCTATTCCCACTGGCCATGCTCCCAGCACACATGTCCTGGATCTTGCTCTCTCAGAGGGACATCAGGATGACAGGATGGTCGCCATGAGCATGATGACCAACAGCAACACAGGATTTATGTTGAGTACGTTAGGGCAATCTAACACCTTAGATGGAGCCCCTTCCTTGACTCAGCAGCAGCAGCAGAAACAGCAGCAGCAGCTGTTGTCAGCTGGGATTCGCTCTGCTGCAGCAGGTGCTGCCTGGACAGGCGGCCAGGTCCAAGTGAAGCGGTGCTCTCGATGCCACTTGAGTAAACCACTAACTGTGTTCACTGGAGACAGCCGTCGCAAGTTCAAGGTGGGCTGCTACTGCCTGCCTTGTGAGGCAGAGTATGCAAGGGAAAAGAGTGAGAGGAAGGCCTTACAAAGGCAGAGGACGTTCAGGGGTGGACAAAAGAAAAGGTTTTAGGAAAACCCTGAGATCTTCAAGAATATGTGGCCATTTTGAATGAGGCTTAGGATCATGAATGTTGACACCATTGCAAAGGAGGTGATGTGCTCTGATTACCCATCCTTGATGTATGTGTGAAGCAATGTAGTCTCGAACCTGTCATTAAAAAAAGTCCTACTAAATTTCTCATAAAAATGCTGTGAACTTCTATATGGTACAGCACAAGCATGTGTCAACATTTGAAAATGAAATTGCAGGGAGCTATTGTACTCATGTAAGGCTTCAAACCTGCCACATCACTTTCAGCAAAGCCTCCTTGTATCTAAAAAGATCTGGTTTCATGGGCTGAGCTGTCCCACTCCTTCCAAAAGCTCTTGCAGATTTTGACCCCAGAGCTCAGAAGTACAGTGCATCAAGGTGACAGTGACCTGAATTTAAGGCCATAAGTAATATTAACAAATCTTTAAATCAGCAGGCATCAGATCTCAGCCCACATGAAAAGATCTAACCTCCACTTTTTACTGCAAATCAGCCCAGTGGATGTGCTGTCAAACATGCAAATGTTTGAGGCCTTTTCACACCCTCATGC
>BEGY01000137.1:60985-98511 GCA_002335675.1 Chlamydomonas eustigma | reverse complement strand
GTTTCATGGGCTGAGCTGTCCCACTCCTTCCAAAAGCTCTTGCAGATTTTGACCCCAGAGCTCAGAAGTACAGTGCATCAAGGTGACAGTGACCTGAATTTAAGGCCATAAGTAATATTAACAAATCTTTAAATCAGCAGGCATCAGATCTCAGCCCACATGAAAAGATCTAACCTCCACTTTTTACTGCAAATCAGCCCAGTGGATGTGCTGTCAAACATGCAAAGTTTGAGGCCTTTTCACACCCTCATGCTTCATTATTTGACCATAATTCTTGTGATCAATTTTAAAGTGTGTATTGTAAGGTTTCCAATGATACCTTTACATCTGCAAGAGCATCAGAATTGAGCAAGAGCCCTCATCTCAAAGTTCAGAACAAGTAAAGGCACTTCAAGACTCATATCTTGTCGTGAAGTAATCAGATTGCATACTGGCCAGGGCCTAAGGCTCAGTCATGATGGCAGCTACATTAGTTAAGGGTCGGCCCTTAACCCTTTTTTGGGCCACTTTTCAGGCCAATCAGACCCTGGTGTCATACACTTTTGGGCTGAATCAGTTACACTTTTGAAATTCTCATTCAAATCATGCATAAACACAGCTTCGTAAAGTTGTTATAGACGGCACTAGAGGTCATATGAACGCTTGAAAACTTCTGGAGCGTATGATCTTGATCCTAGCAAATGATTACAAGTGGTAGTTGGTACAACAAAGTGTGGAAAGGTTGAAAATTACGAGTCATTACAGGATACCTTTAAAATTATGACTTTTCTTTTGTCCACCCCTGTTGGTGGAGGAAAACGCTGATTACTTGGATATGCTGATAAATAGCATTGATTCTCATGATGCTGCCCCTCCTGCCGGTGCATCTGCTGCTTCTACTGACCCTCCTGCTGGTGCATCTGCTGCTTCTGCTGCCAATGTCGCTGTTGCATCTGCTGCCAATGCTGCTGGTGCATCTGCTGCTTCTGCTGCCAATGTCGCTGTTGCATCTGCTGCCAATGCTGCTGGTGCATCTGCTGCTTCTGCTGCCCCTCCTGCTGGTGCATCTGCTGCTTCTGCTGCCAATGCTGCTGGAACTCATGCAAGAGATAAGGACATGGACGGATGTGCTATGAGGAGTAACTTGCAAAGCAGCTCACATGTTCCTATAAACGCTGCTTCTGACAGTTTATATGCTGCTGCTGTTGTTGGGAATGTTTTTGGAGGTTACTCTCCAACTGACTCAGGGACTCTGCATACAGCTTTTCATGGTCATTCGTTACGCACTCTGTCAGCATCTGCAGACACAGTTGCTGCAAGTGACAGTGCAGGATGTGCTGCAAGAGGAGAGGGTTATGTGACTCAGGGTCACCTAAACTTACCTTCTGAAATGAGAGGGATAAGCTGTAGCGGTATTGGCGGTACGTCCTTGCCTGGAAGTGGGTGCAGCGGAAGCATGGTGACAGGATCTCATACACATGTCCTGGATCTTTCTCTCTCAGATCGACATCAGGATGACAGGATGGTCACAGGATCTCATACATCAGTCCTGACCCCATCTTATGATAGGCCTGCTGGCACCCACCTCACATCCACAACAGACGTTGTGACACAACAGGAGAGAGGTCTTACCTCCAATGGTAGAATGGATGATGCGACAGGTCATCCTGTTGAGCAGTTGCACACAGATTCTGGGAGGGAGCTGTTGTTTGGCCCTCATCGTCCTCAAGACTGGAGTGGTATGAAAAGTGCATTCTCCATCAGCTGTATGGGACTGCTGACGGATGAAAGAGTGGTACCACCTGTTGAGGGAGGTTTTACTGAGGGGGCAGTTGCAACGGGGGGGGCCTGCACTCTTGGACCAGAGGTTGGAGGGCCCCAGAATTTTGGGTCTGCACGGTTGCAAACCTCACTTGGCAGCTCAGCTGACCAGAGTCAGTTAAGTCAGTTGGTGACCCCAGGGTCTGGGACCTACGTCCTTGATCTTTCTGGCCCAGTAGGTGTAATGTGGGAGTCAGCAGCACCACACTGCAGCCTCATGCAAACTGCTTCCAACACTGCCAGCATAGCTGATTTTTTACTGCCCTCAGGCAGTTGGCTTGTGGGCTCAGATAACAATGACGAGTTTGCTGAGATTGCAAGCAGTTATTTAAACTCATATGATTTAGAGCCTATCCCTAGCCTAGGACTTTAAATTTGATTATTCGTTGAATTATGACACTTCAGCACCGCGTACAAAATTCAGATCCAGATTTTTAGAATTAACCATAATTATCATTCATGTCATTGTTGTTGGGTTTGTTTTAAGGGCCTCTTCAGAGCTTGCTCCAAAATTAAAATGCAAGCTTGTTTCCAAGTGATCACATTAGAAAGCAGGATCTGAGGCTTCCAGTATAATGCTGGATGAGACCTCAAATAGCGCAAAAAAGAAGTGCCCAGTTAGCTGTTCAACCGTTATCTTCTTAAACTTAGACAGGGAAATAATCAAGGTGTTGTAAACAGCAACGTTTGGACAAGACATTCAGGACGCAAATCTGAATAGAGGCATGGGGAAATCACAGATGAGAGCTGAGTATGAGCTGTGTGTTGTTAGGACTTCGTGTCAGTTTCAAGGGACAGCTCATGGGAGATGACACGAGGGCAGACAACCTCCAAGTGTCATGTGTTGAGTTTATCAACGTTAGCAAACAGCCTTAAGGCTTTGTTGTCTATCAGAACTGACTATTGCGCCCCCAAACGTTCTTGGAGCTTTCATCATGAGATCACACAACAGGAGAATGGTCACTGCAATCCTGATCATCATCTTGATGCCAAGTCATTAATGGCTGCCCCCAGCGGCCAAGCAGCCTCAATTTTCTGTCCATCATAGTCAACCTGCTTGACCAGTGTCACCTGAGCTGTGGGAGGGAGTTTGAAGCCAGCCTCCAAGAGCACCTTGAGGTAAGTGAGGTCCAGACACAAGTAAGGAGCAGCATCAGCCTGGATGTCAGGATAGGTCTTGGTGACATGAGACAGCGTTGACATTTCAGATGAGCAGGCCTTCTGTGCATGCGTAGAGAAATCCTGTGAAGAGGTAAGATGAATGGAATTTCTTCTGAGAGAGCATGGGAGACAAGCTCACTAAACACTGAATACTTCCTCATGGGCAGAGAGCATGGGAGACAAGCTCACTACACATCCTGTTTCCCCTTCTCCAGCATGACAGCTAGCGCTCACATCAGGTGGGCTGAAACAGTTGATTCTGAATTCAAAATGCTGTTGATCTTAAGTAGTCAAAATTATTAAAGTCAAGAAATGTGTGAGATTTACAAACTACCTTCGGGCTTGGCACACACTTGTACAGCAATCCCTGATTGTTGAACTACACCAGTACCTGCACTTTCGTAGTGAAGCTAGTAGCTTTGGGGTTGGCAATGATCCCCGTATCCCTTGCTCTGTCCCAGAAATAAGAGGAGATATAATATGACCTTGACTGGGCAGCAGCAGCATCTCCACGCCATGCTCCATTAAAGGAGCACTGATCCTACAGCCAAAGATTATTAACACTAAGAAAGAATTTTACAGTCTATGAAGGTTGGCGGAGGAAGCTGTCTGAAAGCCTTTTGAAAAATGTAAAATAACATAGGGTTCTAGGGGCAAACTTGTTAAAGACTAACAAGAATGCCAAAGAGAAAGGCTTTGTGAGGTGGCTTGTTCAACATTCTAAGTGTGAACACTCACTTTTACTGCACCGCATTCTGCCTTTGTGTCCAAAGCCTCTGTACCAGTGCTAGAGCAAGCTTCAAATTGCAACGCTGCAGCTTCTACATTGTAATCCTTCCCAGCGTACCTGGGCAATAACATTAAGGTGTGATGACAGTGGGACATCGAACCTTTTATATTTGTAATTATTCATATGTTACAGAATTACAGTAAGGCTGCATTCACTCTGAGGCTCTGTACTTCATTGGGTGTAACATTCATTACAGGCATACACTAAAGAACAGAACAACCTACACGTACTTGTATGCCCCACTGTAGTTATTCACAAAACAGGGATGACCTTCCTTCTTTTTGAATGCCTCGATCACCTTGGCTCTACCAGCCATCAGCCCGTAACCGAGATAGCTGCATGACAGAATATCACAATCACGTCAGCCATCGCACACAACCACATCAGTCATTGCACACTGCTAGTATCACATCAGTCATTGCACACTGCTAGTACCACATCAGTCATTGCACACTGCTAGTATCACATCACTCATTGCACACTGCTAGTATCACATCAGTCATTGCACACTGCTAGTATCACATCAATCATTGCACACTGCTAGTACCACATCAGTCATTGCACACTGCTAGTACCACATCAATCATTGCACACTGCTAGTATCACATCAGNATCACATCAATCATTGCACACTGCTAGTATCACATCAGTCATTGCACACTGCTAGTACCACATCAGACATTGCACACTGCTAGTATCACATCAGACATTGCACACTGCTAGTATCACATCAATCATTGCACACTGCTAGTATCACATCACTCATTGCACACTGCTAGTACCACATCAGTCATTGCACACTGCTAGTATCACATCAGTCATTGCACACTGCTAGTATCACATCAGTCATTGCACACTAGTATCACATCAGTCATTGCACATTGCTAGTACCACATCAGACATAGTAGCACATGCTGTAGTCTGAGGTTGCTGAATGTTAACAAAAGTAACATAATGTTATGGTCTACGTGGCAATGAGCTCCAGTTACTCACATACCAGCTTCTGATTTCAGAGGCCCCACATTGGCCTCAAACAATTCAATATTGAATGAATGGAAGTATGCTAGTCTTTATTGTTGGATTTTAAATCTTGCGACGGCGATTCGTCCCAACTCCGGCATAACATCAATGGTAGCTTAATATTGCAGATTGGATGCACAACTGAACGATAAATATTGGTTTGAGTACGTCCAAGGATGCACACCCCTACCTGTGCACATACACATTGTAATCCCTTTGAGTACGTCCAAGGGTGCACACCCCTACCTGTGCACATACACATTGTAATCCCTTTGAGTACGTCCAAGGATGCACACCCCTACCTGTGCACATACACATTGTAATCCCTTAGAGTACGTCCAAGGGTGCACACCCCTACCTGTGCACATACACATTGTAATCCTTCCCTCCGCCCTTCAGCTTCATAGTGTAGCCTTTTGGTGCTTGAGCTGCCTGCGTTTCAGTGACTGCAAAGGCCTCCTGGACCTTAACATCATTCACAGACCAGTTAAGATAAGACATTGTCTCGAACAGATTTGAATCTGGTGATCAAAACACATGCAATGTGAGTGAGGGCTCCTGGATCATCTGCACATCATTACAAACCAGTGTAGACCTGACAGTTGATTAAGAATCTGATTTTGAGTCAGAAGGCCAAGAGTTAGCCACCATGAATGGCAGTACACTATGTGGTGAGCATGACTCAGAGAGGGTATTGGAATACAGCCCAGAAAATAACAGTTCGACATTGATGAAGTCAGTTCACTTACAGATCCGCCTCCAAGGTCAATGGCTGCAACTGTGTCCTCCGGTTTCCCCCCCAATTTTCCCAGCAGGTAATTCAATGTCAACCATGCAAATCCACCTTCATCTTGACCTGGGAACATGACAGAATAGCCGTCCCGCTATTGTAGGAGATCAGCAGTGAAATCTTGATCAAGAATGGATGGATTTGCTCACCCCCTAAGACTGAGACAGCATCATCTGCTAAGGAAAAAGGTTGATCCTTCAGGTAAGACTTCACAGCCTCAAGAATTTTGTCTGCCTTGTCCCCTGGTAGCAACCGAAGGCCAGCTGTAGCTTTGAGTGAGATTGGCGTACTGCTCTGCGAGACAGGACACAAATGATCCATGGACCACACTCCGAAACATGCATGATCATTAAGGCACACATGATGACTTCTTGAATCGCACCTGTAGGTGTTTAGGTACTGTCTCTAATGCCTTCAGCATCAGGGGCTTTAAAGACAAAGCTGCAGCTGTAGGGTCATCAGGATATGAGCTGAGCCCAGGCTTTAATTGTTCAAAGGTATCGCTTATGAGCTTCAGATCATTCTTTGACTTTGTAAACTTGAAAATATGAACTCTGCTGCCTGTGCTACCCGCGTCGAAGACGACAGCAAATTGGTGTAGATCTGAAACTTTGTCTGCGCTGCTGTCATGATGTAGTTCAGCTAAAGTATGCGATTTCTCCGTGTATGGATTGAAGTTCGGTACTACCAGCAATATGAGTAGAATTAACCCGATCTGCAACAAGATGTTCTCCCATATCATCAACACTCTGACGATTGAAGAAATTTTCCCCATTTTCATATCGACAGTCGACTCACAGGAATAGATGCCACGAACAGAACCCCTCTGTACCTGCAAGACAAGTTCAGAACATTACAGTTAAGCAACCGGCTAATAAGTCTAAGTCGTTTATACCTGAAAACGTTAGAGAATTGCTTAGACTTGCTAACTGACCGCCAAACTTTTTCTGTCAAAGTTTCAGGCCTTCTCATGACAGGAGTCTGGTTGTCTGATCTAAGCTAGCATATTCGATGCATAAATTCCAGGGAACTGACGCAACCTGCTCCTACGCTTTATAATAGCTCCGAACCTCAACCTGGGGTTTCATTGAAAATCGTGGAAGTGACATCACATGTTCGACTTCAGAATGCTTTGTACACGCAGTATTAAGAGTCTCTCATCACGAAGTGAGAGAGTGCGGCATGCAGTTTTCTCATTAGGTAGATGTTTCCCTGCCTTAAGCCCATTTCTTGCCTCTCCTTTCAGGATCTGATCATCACCATTTGTGCCATTGCAACAACTTAGAAACTGTCAAGTCAATCTGGACCCGTCCAACCCCTGATAGAGATGCTGACTTTGTAAAGCCTGCATACATACCAAGCCAGCCAGTCTGGCAGCCCAGCAGAAGGGAGGAGGGTACTCCTCTTTATGCACCTCCTCCAGAGTTCAGGCCAGCAGAGCTACCAGACAAACCAACAGAGATGCCTGCTGGACCCAAGATGCCAGAGAGGCGCCCAGATCCTATCCCTGCAGGCAAGAATAACAAGCACAACAAAAAATATTTATCTACTGAACATGAAATCATTTATTTGTTAAAAGGCTTAAACTGATCAAGGCTTTTTGAGGTCCAACCCCTTTCACATCCTTTCACATACTGATGACCAAGCGTCCACTCCTACACAAATGTCTGCATTCCATGCCTCTGGGTGAGATGCATTCTCTTTAGTACCTTTCTCTCTCAGTAGTGACTGTTAGAATTTGTGGATATGATATCCTTTTGATAGGTAATCCGAAGGAGAAGCCAAGTGAGGGCCAGCCTGAGCGGAGGGAAGCACCACCTGCTACCCCCAAGGAGTCTGCCCCTCCTAGGAAATGAGATTACAAACCAGCCCATCAACTTGTTGAAGCAAATGCTGCGTCATTTTGAATATATTTCTATTCATCAACATACCCCAAGTCCAAAAGCCTCGCCTCCCCTCAGTACTCTCTTGCAGTTTGTGAGGAAAAAGTTTGGTCCTCCTCCCCAGGAATTTGTTATCAGAATATTTCCCAGTAGTACTTCAGGTTCTCACGTATTTGCTTTAGTTGGTAGACTATTGCAAGTTTTTGTTCGATTATCATCAAATAGCTGTGCGGTTTCCTCCACAACGCTGTCTGTCATGAGATATTTCTCAAAACGTTTCATGTTAGGACAATCCAAAGTCATGGTCCTGCATTACCTTCTTTCCACATCGATTTTAATAAACCAGATGGGCCTTTCCGTAACATGAGCTTTTAATAAAATGACCCAACTGCAAAAAGCTTTCTTCAAGTAGTGTGATTACATCTCTTCAAGCAAAAGGAACAATTATGTTAGCAGGAAGCTATCTACTTCTTGCCCTTGCCCTTGGCAGCAGCAGCAGTGGCCTCCTTGTCAAACAGGAAAGTCGTGGTGCACTTGCCGCAGTACACACGGTCAAAGTGGTTGGCCATAAAGGTGCCTGGGCCGCAGTTGGGGCACTGCTTGCGGAGGCGTTGAACTTTTCCTGAATCCTCCACCTAAAAAGGAAGGAATGATGACAAGGACTCAGCCAGAGTGCAGATTTGAAGGGTAGAGTTGAAGAGGAAATACAGAGTTAGAGTTGTGCACAACACATTTCAGAGATCCATATTAAGATCAAAAGCCATTAATTCATCGTACCTTGTAGAACTTCAGCACACGAAGCTTGATCTGCATGAAAACATGGACAGCAACAGACATTAGAGAAGATACAGACTCTTAAAAAACACCATATCAATTTACTTTACATCATTTTACGGAAGTTTTGAATTAGTAGGTGCATTCTCAAGGGCTGTATCAAGATACACAGATGCACTCTGCTCATGTTACCTACCTTTTTGTGCTTGTGTTTTTGCTTCTTGGGCTTGGTGTAGGTTTTTTTCTTCCTCTTCTTGGCACCTCCTAACAGACTCCCAAGACAGTAAAGGGTAGCCTCCTCCTCAACACCAGCCAGGCTCAGCAACTCCTCGTCAGCCAATTGCTTGCCGTTGAATATGATGCGCTGTTCATTGCAGCACACACCTACAAATGTAAGGACTCAGTTCAGAAACATGTCTACGTCACCTAAGACATCAAAGAATTTTATACCTTGGCGAGCCTCGATGGCAGCCTTCACATCTGCAACAGTGTAGCTTGCGTCCACATCAATGAGATTAGTACAATCTGCAAAGATAACAAAAAACAGGCGTCAAAGCAGTGCACTCTGTTAGAAATAATAGAGTGAAACTCACCAGTCCTCACAAAAATCTGCATTTTTCAGTGCTCGGCAAGTATTGCCGTCCTCGCGCTGAAAGAGACATTTTCGTAATAAATTGCCTATTTCAGGCGGCGAGAATCCTGTGCCCTAACCCTGTGATTGGTGTTAAAATCGAACCTGCCATCAGCGTTGTGAGAGGTTTATATATTTAGAAAAAAGTGCAAAATTGCAAGATCATCATGACAATGACAAGCAATGTTGAAGGTGGATAGGAAATCCGTTAAAGTGGTGTGAAGTGTGAACACTTTGTGGTGGGGTGCAGATCGTCTGGCAGGGAAATAAAGTGATAGCCTACACGCTGATACACCATGTCGCTTCAATCTAAGTTAACTAATGTGGCGAAGGCACGATGTGAAGGTAGGGCACACTGTTTGTGGGAAGATGCTTTACTTTGTTTTACGTTCTGTTTTGATATGACTTTTGTAGCCCAAAAATCAGTATTTTCACGTCCCACTCGCTCATCTCGCATTGGAATCGTTGCTTCTGCTGCCTCTAGCAGTAGCAATGAGCTCCATGTCAACAGACGTGTAATACTGGGAGGTAGTGCTGCTCTATCAGCAGTAGTGTCAGCTCCTCTCATTATTCCATCTAGAGCCAACGCTGGTCAATTGATATCATCTGACTGGGAGATAGTGCGTATTAATTATTGAGTAATATTACATGGCTCAGAGGTTAACGTCATGCTCTTTAAGCCGTAGGTACCATTGCCACTAGATAAGGGAGTCGTGCTCTTAGACATTGCGTTCACCGAAACCGACCCCAACCATGGTGAGAGCTAGACCATGTGAAACATCAAAAACAAGTTTGAAAGAATATCCTGAAAAGGTGGTAATACCTGTCAGTCTCAGGCGTCCTTGTTAAAACAAACTGTAGGATTCCTGCTCGGTACAAGGCAAACACTCCTAGAAACATTTGATGCTGGCAAAACATGGACACCCAGAAACATTGATGCCGCCAAGGATGAGGTAGGCATTTTCTGCATCTATCTGTGTGCCCTTGGTGTGGATGCAACTGGTCTCAACCTCAGTATCTGTCCGCCAAAGAGGGAGACACTCCACAGAGTCCTTCCACCTGCAATACTATAATACAATACTACAATGCCCTGCTTCCATCAGCAGTGACAAGAAAGCTCAAACATGAGATCTCCTCATTTTTTAATGTTGCTCGTTCATTCTAGGCAAACTTATGTACCCTTTCTTATTTTCTAGGGCTTCAACTACCGCTTCAACGCCATCAGCTTCAGCGGTGATGAGGGTTGGATTGTGGGCAAGCCTGCCATTCTTTTGCACACCACAGACGGTGGAAAGAACTGGGAGCGTGTTCCACTCAGTGCTAAGCTGCCAGGTATTTGAGTAGTTGGGTTACTAAACTCTCAGCTCCTAGCAATGTGTCTCCATCTGAGTCAAAACCAGGTGTTCAGGGTAGGCTCACTATCCCCTGGACCTTATAGTTGCGTCTTGTGGTTGAGCTTACACTCATAGTAGGTGGTCAAGACTGTTCTGCTGAGTGGAGCCAAGATTTAAGCATAAGAATCCATTCATATTGATTGGCCATGCCAATTACGATACTGCTGCTCTTATTCCACAGGCACTCCAATTTTGGTTAAAGCTCTGAATAGCACTGGTCAAGCTGAGATGACTACTGACCAAGGTGCCATCTATGTGACGGACAATGCTGCCTACACCTGGACCGGTGCAGTGCAAGAGACAGTGGATGCAACTCTGAATAGAACGGTATCCAGTGGTGCGTCATTGTTAGTCTTGGGCGCATGGCAGTTAAAAAAAAGAAAAGAGAAATTACTAGAAGGGAATGTCTCTGAACAAGAACAAGAAGAGAGATCAACAGTAAGGGAATGTTAAGTCCCTGGGAGTCTCATGAGTCTCACCTACTGAAAGATGCACTCTTAACATCACTGAATTGGAATGTATTTTCCTCTCATCTATTGATGCTATTGTCATGACATGTGAATTTGATTATCTCAACAGGCATTAGCGGCGCTTCTTTCTATGAGGGCTCCTTCTCCAATGTACAACGCAATGCCAATGGAGAATATGTGGCTGTTAGTGCCCGAGGGAACTTCTTCATGACTTGGGAGCCTGGCCAAACGTTTTGGCAGCCACACAACAGGCCTGCAGCGAGACGGGTGCAAGTATGTTGGTTACGATACTCCCTGCATGCTTACCTGCTCAAGAAGAAATCCTCCTTATATTTTAATGCCGTTACACTAGTGACCTATTGCTGTGAGCATGTTAGTTCAGTCAAGTAGAAAATCTGCTGGCTAGTCACTCTCCTCTGCCTGACACTCTTGGTCCCTCATTACAGAACATGGGATGGACTCCTGGAGGCTCATTGTGGCTAACTACCAGAGGAGGAGACCTGTTGTTGTCCCCTGAGGTTGGCATCACTGAGAAGTTTGATGAGACGAAGTTCAACTCACGGGGCTTTGGCATCCTGGACGTCGGTTTCAAGGATGCATCCGTTGCTTTTGCGTGTGGTGGCAGTGGCAGCTTGTACAAGAGTGAGGATGGAGGCAAGACCTGGAGACGCGACAAGGGGGGTGATGAGGTGCCAGCCAACCTGTATGCCATCAAGTTCTTCAGAGAGGGACAGGGCTTCGTCCTGGGTAATGATGCTGTTTTGTTGCGATACATCGGCGCAGCTGGTGCATCAGTTGCTTGAGAAGTACGATAACGGCTGAGATTGAACCATGTAAAACTAGGCCGAGATAAACTTTATCAGTAAATTTTGTCGTTACGTTACTGATAATATTGAATTCATCTCGGTGCTAAGTTTTATCAACATTCACAGCATGCACCTATCTACTTTCAGTCATCATTAACTCTTCCTCAAAGATCATGTCCTGGACAGTGCTTATCTGAAACTATATATGGCACAATGGACTAGCGTCTGTTGTAAATTGTGTATCCTGATGAATATGGGTAGCCCAGCAACATTTTCACCATGAAGACGACCAACGCCTTAAATCTCCGTATACTGCCTCACAGTTCCACTTTCAGTCTAGACTCTCTTTAGTTCGGCGTTAAAGGATAAGGAGTTGAGGAAGAAAGAAGTTTAATGTGTCCCATCACCCAGATAACGAGTGATCATGATATGATTTATAGTTTGCAGGTATCGCACATGCCTTGCGTTCCTCTGGGACTACATAAATCAAACGTGAGACTGTGCGCATGCAGTCCGGTCCCGGAGCACGATACAAACTTCGATGCCTGTAACGTAAAATTATCTTTAGCCGAGTCAAAATGTCTTGGTAGAAGGTCCTTAATGGCTGCAGCTGAGCGATTAGAAGCCTAACTATGTTTGATGACGATTTTTCTGACGTGGGGTCCCTAGGGACTCGAAGGGCACCGAAACAGTGGGTGTCAGTGGATACGACTCCACCTCCAAAAATAAAAAGGTGGAAATATTCGTGAGGGCATCAGGGAAGCAGGTGCTCTATGAAGATACTGCCCCCAGCGCTGACACATGCTTCTTTCTATCGCAGTAGGAGACATAATAAGACTCTGAAAAAAGAGATACACGCAGCTGCAAAGAAAGCTGTCGAAGAAGCTCTTGCTGCCAAAGCAGGTCCGTCTGGAAAGACCGAGTTCGACCCACATGAAGTACAGGAGCTCACGAAAGCAGCTATGTTAGAGTCATGTCAACGTATAAAACTGAGGAAAGAGCCACGTGACCCCAACGTGAAGTGTCTGTGCCGAGAGAGTGATGAGGGCAATGTGGAGTACAAGCTGAAGCTGAAAGACCCAGATACAGGAAATCCTTACCGTATCCAGCAGCTGGTGAGTCACGTATCCTGATGACTTGAGTGTATAGTAGAATATATTTGTAGGTATGTGCCTTATTAGTATCTTTCGTTAGCATGGCCATGAGTAGATGACTAGAGCAACTTGAAACTTCCCTATACCTGTAAGTTGAACATGAGTTGTTCTCAAGGAATTTACTGTGAAATATTGTGAACTGTCATATCTCAATGCTGTTAGAACTGCAATTCACAACAAGAGATGGCATATATGCAGATCACACAGATGAAGTACAGGCTAGCAGAGGGCAGTGGGGAGTGTTTTTATTTCTTGGGTGAGACTTAATGCCTCATAGTTTTCATAGGGAACTGTTGATGGAAGGTGTAATCTTCTTCTTAAATTGACATAAAATGGAACACCCTCAACATTTCTGTTCAGCCAAAACGCGCCAACATTTAAAATATGTGTACAAGAGAATTAACATGTAGGAGGACTAAAGCGCGATTGTTGCACCAAAAGCAGCTGGACTCCTTTTCCAGGAAGCTTATTAATTATCTGTTTTCCACTCAGGAGTGGAAGATGATGGCTACCCAAGAGGGCTTACAGAAGAGGACCTGCAAGTAAGCCCTCAGTCTAGAGACTCCCCATTCTATATGTGATGTTCAAGCGGCTTCAGTCATTACAGGATCATGAATACCCATCTATCCTTCCTGAGATGAATTTCAGGAACTTATTCATCTCAGACTCATGAAATTATTGCCCTCTTGAGGTGCTGCTCCATCAACAGCTTTCTGGTTGCTGTCCAAGACATGTCAGGATGTTCCTTACCTTGTGCACCATATTCTCTATTGCGCATTTGCATTTTATTTAAAAATCGATACCTGGATCACTCTGTGCAGAGCTCTATCTGCACCTTGCGTATCATGGCCAACAGCCTGGGTGCTGAAGCCTTGCTGGTGCGCAGCATCCCTGGGGCCTATGGCAGGTCAGCTTGCTTGATAAGGGTCCGGAGGCAGAAGCTGGACCAGCTCTCGTTTGTTGACCTGAGGGTATCAGGTGAGAGGTGCTCTTAGGGGAGGATGGGGCAACGACAGGGTGCACTTTTTTTCTACAGGAGAAGGAAGAATTGATGGACAATCATTGCAGCCTCTTACCTGCATGACTGTTCTGAATATGTTGTGTGCGTGAAAGACAAATGCCTCATAACATGGCGACCCCATTTTATAACATGGGCAGGCTGAAAGGCTCAGCACCATTGTCCTCCTTGCGCTTTCAGTTGCAGTAAAATTTGCTTCAATCCTACTCTTATCACGGATAATCCATTAATAGATTCAGGTTGGGCATCATGGCATGACTCAAGCTGTGATTGTAGTACACACCCAGGCATGGCATGACTCAAGCTGTGATTGTAGTACACACCCAGGCATGGCATGACTCAAGCTGTAATTGTAGTACACACCCAGGCATGGCATGACTCAAGCTGTGATTGTAGTACACACCCAAGCATGGCATGACTCAAGCTGTGATTGTAGCACACACCCAGGCATGGCATGACTCAAGCTGTGATTGTAGTACACACCCAGGCATGGCATGACTCAAGCTGTGATTGTAGTACACACCCAGGCATGGCATGACTCAAGCTGTGATTGTAGTACACACCCAGGCATGGCATAACTCAAGCTGTGATTGTAGTACACACCCAGGCATGGCAAGATCTGCCAAGTTGGCAATGTCCACCTCTCATACGTCATATGCTTATGACCATGTGGCCTGCCTCTTGACACTCTTGCCTCACACTGTTCATACTGTGGCCTGCAGTGTCTGGAGGTGTGGACAGCGGTAAGTCCAGTTTGGTGGCAGTGTTGACTCATGGTAGTGATGGACAGCCCCACCTTGATAACGGGAGAGGAAGCGCTCGCATGAGTGTGCTCAGGCATAAGCATGAGCTGGAGAGTGGACGCACCACGTCCATCAGCCAGCAGGTACTGGGTTACGGAGCTGAGGGAGAGATTCTGAACTACGTTGGAGTTTCAAGTGAGCACAGCACGTTATCTCATGACGGCATATTGATTAAGTGTGTAGTCAGTTTTACCAAGTTTGAGCAAAGGGCCCCAAGGACTTGTACATCTTGTACTCCATTGTGTACTTTCAAATTCCAACTGCTTCATCTTCAATGCTGCTGATCCCAGCCCTGACACCATCAGAAATATGTGGTGGCTCATCCCGCTTGCTTACCTTTATCGATATGGGCGGCCATGAAAGGTGCCTTAAGACAGCCCTGTGGGGAATGACTTGCTTACTCCCCGATTACACCCTTTTATGTGTGTGTGCTGTTGGCGGGCTTGGCAGAATGAGCAGAGAGCATCTTGCAGTTGCTGTAGCCTTGGAAAGTAAGTCCAAGTAAAGGACTGCCATTAAGTTCACTGTTAGTTTTGAGACAGCATTATGTATGCGACCTCTCTCAAGAACAGATGGAACTGGATGTGAAGTTCTGTACCTTGAAATGATAGGGTGATGTCCTTGACTTCTGTCACTTTACGCTGCTCTTGCAGTACCCATTGCTGTGGTACTAACAAAGTGTGACCTAGTGGACGCTGCTAGGTTAGAGACAGTCCTTCATGAGGTCAGTTCTTATTGGATTGATGCCTGAAGGTAGCTGTTCTCCAGGGGCAACAGATGAATGTGCTCACAATTCTAGGAACTAAGGAGCTCACAATTCTAGGAACTAAGGAGCTTCAAATATGGTGATTTTGATCCTGATTATGTGCTTTGAACAGCCTTCATAACTCGCCTTGCCCTTGTGTTCAGGTACGAGAGCTCCTCTCAGTAGCTCTTCCAGGCCTGAGGCCTTCATTGAGATATTGCCAGAGAAAGGAGGACTTGGAGGTAAACGTGATGATATAATTCATCTAGCACTAGATATGAATCTTGTAATGATCTACCATTCATTTTTGTTCTTATTGTTTTTCCATTCTTATTCTTGAGTCCACCCCTTGCTTCCACCAAACAACTTACAATGTGGTTCTTGCCTATGCTCCTTTTTCAGGACCTCATACCTCACATCCAGACCTCCAGCCAAGCCATTCAGTGCGCTAGGACTCTCAGCCACATGAGGACTTGCACCTCCTTGGGTCAGCGCAAAGGTGTGCGCATCCCTGTGTTTGCCACCTCAGCAGTCACAGGTGCTGGACTACAACTCCTACACGACTTTCTAAGACGAATTGAGCCCGCATCTGTAGCACAGCCTCCGACCACACAAGGAGGTAGTACACCTCGAGTCACTTCTGAATGTGAGGATCAAGCAGCCTTCAGGGATCCGTCTCAGCTTTCCAACAAAGTGGTAATGCCGGAGATAGACCTGCAGCTGGAGGTGCCCTTAGACTTACTTCCTTCTCAAGTACAAGATGAAGCTGATTGGGTAGGGGATCAGGAGGATGTACCTGTCCTGTTCCAGGTGAGAGGTGGTGGTTTAGAGAAGTACCTGTAGGCCAGCTTATCAGGTAATATGGTGTCATTATAGTCAGCTTATCAGGTAATATGGTGACATTATAGTCAGCTTATCTGCTCATATGGCCAGCTTATCTGCTCATATGGTGACATTATAGTCAGCTTATCTGGTCATATGGCCAGCTTATCTGCTCATATAGTGACATTATAGTCAGCTTATCTGGTCATATGACCAGCTTATCTGCTCATATGGTGACATTATAGTCAGCTTATCTGGTCATATGGCCAGCTTATCTGCTCATATGGTGACATTATAGTCAGCTTATCTGGTCATCTGGCCAGCTTATCTGCTCATATGGTGACATTATAGTCAGCTTACCAGGTCATATGGCCAGCTTATCTGCTCATATGGTGACATTATAGTCAGCTTATCTGGTCATATGGCCAGCTTATCTGCTCATATGGTGACATTATAGTCAGCTTACCAGGTCATACGGCGACTTAACCTAATGTACTAACCTTGGTCACCTGTTCAGGTCGCCAGCCCTTTCATATATTTGTATTTTGATCCAGGTGCATGAGTCTCTGAACCTCTCTCATGCACTCTCAGCCTGAGCCTCTCTCATGCGCTCTCAACCTTAACATCTCTCATGTGCCCCTAACTCTGTCAGGTTGATCAGACTTACGAGATGTATGGTGTGGGCTCTGTGGTGTGTGGTACTGTGGTACAGGTGAATTTTTGATACAACATGTTATGTGATCAAGCATGTTCCAGCTTAAACGCAAGTATGTGTCGATAGTGCATGCTACTGCCTACCTTTTCTCACATGTTGTAATTTGCACTCAGGCAATTTCATCCCCTAAACCCTAAACCCTTGTCCAAAGATGTGCTGATGCCTTAAACCCTTGTCCAAAGATGTGCTGATGCTCACTCTCAGGGAGTAATTCAAGCGGGTCACAAGCTGATGCTGGGCCCAGATGATTCCGGAGCCTTCATGCATGTCATCGTAAAAGAGTGTCAACGACTTCACACCCCGGTTGCCTCAGTGAGAGCTGGCCAGAATGTGGCCTTGTCCCTTTCAGTCGTTGATGGACCAGATATGTCAGGATCAACAGGCAATATGGCTGGAAGCTGGCCACCATATGCAGCGTACTGCAGTGTAGCACTTGGAGCAGGTGGAAGTTTGAATTCTGGGAAAGGGCGGAGGAGTGAAGGGGGAAGCATGAAGAGAGGAAAAGGAGGGCAAGGCAGATCTCTCATCCGCAAAGAGGACGGGGATCGAGTGGATGCAGATAAGCCAACAGCGAGCAATACGGCAGTACCTGAAGATTCTGAGATATCAACTCGTGTTGATGTGGGAGAAGCGAACAGTATTGCGACCTTTGAAAGATTGTCAGGGCTTTCGGATTTGTCGTGCTATTCCTTTGGAGAGGTCAAGCAAGGGAGGGAAGATGCTAACAAGTTTGATGATAATGATGATTGTTTTGGTGCTGCATTGGGCATGATGGATGGATTTGACGAGCCCTCGTCTCCAAACAATTGGGAGCTGGGAGAAGGACCTTCTGCTGCTGATGATTCAAATTGTGATATCTCAACATCACTCTCTACAGGGCTGGGATTTTATCAAGCCCATCGCATCACTCCTGCCTCAATCTCTCCCATCCATACAAACATGAATGCTGGCGAGCCTAGTGCTGCTCATGATGGCTCAGTTCTGTCAGGGAAAGAGGGGTTGGGAGACTTTAATGATGAAGTTGGAGGAAAACAAGATGATTGGTTCTTAGATTGCGAGCTAGCTACCTCACCTCCTTTACCCAGCTTCCTCACGCTCTCCACATCACCTCCCAACTCTCGAAAGGGCGCTGTGCTTTTGGACGAAGTGCTGCTGTCATGTACAGGGCCTGCCACTATGCAGGTTGTTACGCCATTTCAGTGTGTATGGTTTGTCTTTATATAGTAGGTCAAGTGATGTACTTCATCAGTACATGTCATTCAGCCATGCTGAGCTGTGTAAAGATATGCATGGTGATCAGCCATGCTGAGCTGTGTAAAGATATGCATGTTGATCAGCCATGCTGAGCTGTGTAAAGATATGCATGTTGATCAGCCATGCTGAGCTGTGTAAAGATATGCATGTTGATCAGCCATGCTGAGCTGTGTAAAGATATGCATGTTGATCAGCCATGCTGAGCTGTGTAAAGATATGCATGTTGATCAGCCATGCTGAGCTGTGTAAAGATATGCATGTTGATCAGCTATGCTGAGCTTTTTGTTTTTATGTAATACATGGTGGGGAAGACATGTTATCCATGTGCGGATCAGTATCATTAGTCTGTAATGAAATACACAGGTCCATAGTGCCGGATATTGATATTCTTGCTTCTGCCTGTGTGTCCAGTTTGAGGCTGTGGTGGTGCTGTTAGGAGGGCGGTGGCCTGCCAGAGGCCTGGTGTCTGGTAGGTGGCCACCACTGGAGGTGCCATCGCTATCACACTCCTTCACAGAGAAACCTGATGCACGTCAAAGCAAGGTTTCTACAGATGTCAGCATGCCTCTAACAAATAGTGGCTTCCTGAGTCACCAATCAGAACAATTGTGTGCATCAAGGCCTCACTCACACGTTGATGGTGGCTGTGTCATGGAGCCTGGGTATAGACAGTCAGGGAGTATGGTGGAGGAGAGGTTAGATAGTAGCATCTCATCAAGCAGGTTGAGGCAAGCCTCTCGCAGCAGGGGAGGCGGAGGACATACCGTCATTGTACATTGCGGGAGTGTGCGGCAGGCAGCGCAAGTGCTGTGGATGCAGGTGAGGTTGTACGCACTTCAATTTAAAGTTGCAGTGAGAAGCTGAAATTAAACTCATGGGAGACTCCTGGATTACTAAGTTAGCTGTTAGCTAAAATTATGGTAATTGGCGCAAGCTTAAGTCTCTATGATTGCTCTTCGATGTTAGTGTGAGAGATGTTAAGACAGTGGTCATACTGCTGTCCTTCATATCCATAGGAGCTTGAGAATCCCTTTCATGAGGGTGCTGACTCAGATGTTGTGAGTGGGGAGCTGGACTCTAAGAAGTACTGTGGGATACGTGCTACTGCTGCCATCCTTCATCATGGCAGTAGTGAGGTGGCAGGCCCAAGTGGTGGCTCCACCACAACCGCCTGGAGCAGTGTGAATGAAGGAAGCAGCAACAGCAGCGGTGTGGATGAGATGGTGGCTGGGGAGCGAGAAGGGGGCCGCGGCAGGGTTGGAAAAAACGCTGTCAGGAAGGGTGTTGATGTGGGGAGTGAGGATTTGAGAGGGTGCATCGTGAAACTCTGCCTCAGGTGAGCTTGAGCTCCTATGTCTCAAGCCGGATTTCTGTCCAGAAACGTTGGGCCTGAAATCTTGGGTAATAAGTTGAGAATGAATGAGGGAATGGCCAAAGTCTGCGCTCATGAATCATAGGTAATAAGTTGAGAATGAATGAGGGAATGGCCAAAGTCTTCGCTCATAAATCTTAGGTAATAAGTTGAGAATGAATGAGGGAATGGCCAAACTCTTCGCTCATAATGTTAGTGACTTTTTTGTTTCCTTTCTGCTGCCAACAGGTTCATGCAGCGACCTGAGTGGCTGAGAGAAGGATCCAAATTGATCATTCGAGATCGAGCTGATGGGCATATTGCTGGTGCTGGTTTCGTAGGATAAATATTTCCAGAGCATGCCCATCTAACTCCAGCCATCTAAGTCTAGAAATCCCTTGACCTCAACAATGTCAGTAATGACAACTTTGCTGCTGATCTGTTTAGGATGAAATTATTGATTGCAAGCATTATTCTTGTGAATTGTGGCCGTGAGATTCGTCCCCCTTCTCCCAACTGATTTACCTTTAATATATTGTTATTGTGATAGAATGATGGAGGAACGTTTCGGCTCGGATCAACTGTAGGCATTGCTATTGCTCCAGAACCGCTGGTGTGATATAAGCCAACTGTTTTATCATTAAGTTGTCAAAGCAGAAATGCCGACTCTACATCATACAAGCTCAATTTCAAAGACTCCGAAGACTTTTACAGACACACATGTGGATTCCAGTACGTTTTAACTCGCATCACATTGGTCATTAATTGCATTGCTCATAAGAATGTTTCATCTCGTTCCTTACAGTTAATCGACGAGGGGTGCTGGGCTTAACCGCTGTGATTGTTTCATCAGCTCCCAAGGCTGCTCTAGCCTTTGGATCAGGCTTCCCAGGATATGGTGTGAACTTATAAACCAGCCGATCTCTCAATTTTCTCATGAGCCATCCGCAATGTAACAGTCTACAACTTTTTACATATGAATATATGTTCATAGATCATCAGATAGATAATCTATGGAGCCATGAACATGTGTACTACTGCTTCAAAGACTTAACGCTTTCCATGCTGCTAGAAGCAATGGCTCACCTGTTTTTATGATGAACAGATATGAATCTTGATGGGAGAAAACGAGCTTTGGAGCGAAATAAGAGGGAGCTAGAACTTGAGAGGCAAAAAGGTATTTATACAAATCTCTGTCTTGACAGCGATGAATGTGATATATTGCACTTTGTATGGTTATGCACTCCTGCACAAGGTGGAAGATTTAACTGGACTTTTGAATTGTACTTTAACTTGCTTCTATAGATAAATCTGTCTCGAGCCTTGAAGTCTGATCACAAGAATTTCTTATTCCTTGCACTTGCAGCTGCTGCCTACAGAGCAGCAAAAGCAGCTAAAGCAGCAGCAGCAACCACTCCTGCTGCTAATGTAGATGTCAAGTCATAGTATAGCAACACATAATACTGTTAATTTGAAATTTCCTATGACAAAGATATGTCTTGTAGAAAAATTCTGCACAGTTCTACTCTGTTTAGACGCGCCAGCTAGCCAGATGCATGATCATTACCATTTTCTTACCTCACGCTTCCTCATACCTGGGAAGGTTTTTACGACATTCCAGGTGTGATGTATTGGTATTGCCTTTTATGCTAATTTTGTTGCTAATCTAGGTAGATGACATTCTTGAGTTCAATTATTCTTGTGAGATGAGGTCTTGAGGTTCACCTCTATGCTACCATCTGATTGGCCATTTACAGAATACTGAATTAGAATGATGGAAGAATAAGCAGCAGGGGTTCGGAGCCGCACCTGTTTGCATGCAGAACACGTCGTATGTCCGTAGCGTCATGGCGATTCTACTTGCGAAATTATCGATGGCTTATTCTCAAGCATTTGCAGCTAGATTGGCCCAAACAATACCCGCTAAAAGCGCACCACTTTTCCGAATGTCAAGCCCAGATGTCTTTGAGTCGAATATTCAGAGATTAGTACATTACATCATTTCAGAGAATCGATGTACGTTTGCTTCATCAACAGGACCTACGGCTTCATCAGTAGCAGCTTCCCCGAGTACTGCATCCCATCAAATCGTTACACTTCCTAAACTGTCTCATCAGATGACACAGGGCAAGCTCATCAAGTGGCTGAAGAGCCCAGGTGATCACATTCACATGTATGATGTGCTGATGGAAGTGGAGACTGAGGAATTAGTGGAAAATGTGTTCAAGGCAAGTGATTGATAGGTCCTTCTAAACTCTACATCTCGTCATATCTGCTTTTGAACCTCTTTTCAATAATGCAACTTGCAAATAGATTGGACAGTTTGCAAAATCTGCTGTAAACCTTTGGAGCTGGAAGAATTGAAGTGCTTAAATACTTATAGGGCTTTGAACATAAGATATCCCAGTGAATTTGCAACCCTATTTTCTAAAGGACTTTCAATCCTAATTCTTTATTCTGAGCCTGCTACTGAGAATTCCTCATAATGCCAGGTGGGCGATTTCGCTGGGGAAGTGACACTGCTTGTGGAGTCACAGGAGGAAGGGTACTTGGCAGAAATCCTGGTGGGTTTAATGTGTGCTGGGCTTTAAGGTCAATTAAAGCAATGCGATTAACTGATTGCAGATATTTTTTCAGGTAGCTTGCCATTTCTAGCGCTGCAAGGACACTGTCTAGTGCAAGTCTCATCCACTTTTAATTTTTACTGAACTGTCCTGTGGTCCTAATGCATTTTTGTTGGATGCCCTACACAGAATTTCATAATTTTCATGGCGGACATTCTTGCAGGTGGATGCAGGTCCCAGCTTGGTGCCAGTAGGGCGACCAGTAGCAGTATTAGTGGAGAGCCAAGAGGACCTCCTCAAGTGGCAAGAGCACTTGGCCAAAAGGCCAACTCCTGGATTGAAGTGGCAATGCCCCACCACCAATGTGTATGATGACACACAGCCCCCTGTAGCAGTTCTGCCTTGGCAGAGCTTCCTCAAATCCAGCACTAGAAAAGTAAAGTGTATGGGCTGATCAGATGGATCTTCTGTACATATGTTTCGCTGTATTATATTTCATGTACATAAGTTGTATGTTCAATCAGATTATCTCACCAGAAGCTAGAGGATATTGCTGCAGGTCACAAAATGCTTCAATCAAGTGCACACTCCTAGCTTTTTCTTTTAAGGCAGTCTTTGAATACTTAGAATACTACATTGAGCTCATACTGTATGTTACTATGGACTTCTGTGTCTTATTTTTTTAGTTACAAAAATTTCTTGGTAACTGAGCCAGGCAGTTGTAGACGAAATAAAAATGTTAAATTGCTAAAGAAGGTACACCGCGTCATTTTTCAGCACTAGCTCCTTCAGCAGCTTCCACTACAGCCGCTGCTGTATCTTGTGCACCTGTCATAACATACATGTCCTATCAGATAAATTGTATCAGGTACTTAACTTCTATTAGCACTTCCTAACACGGACTCCTTGAGAAAGAGGAGAGCATCAGGAACTTGACATACCTTCCATACCTAAGGCAGCAGCAGCAGTACTCTCAAATTTACTGTTCAGACTCCTGGTATCCTTCTCCACCTTCAGCACTTGTACTAGATCCGCAATCTTATGCATCCCATGCACCACATTATCTCTTGTGCGAACGTTCACAGTGCCCTCTTTCTGCTCCTGCTCCCCCACCACTAGGATGTAGTTGTACTGTGACAGCTGAGCATCTCGGACCTGAGCAAGGTTATGCAAAAGCATGCAGCATTAGTCTTAGTCTTATTGATGGATTAGTTTTCCTTCCCTGTAAAATATGCAGTCCAACGCCGTATACTATTCTACCTTCTTCTGCATCTTGTTGTTGGAGGTATCAACATCGCAGTGGAGTCCTCCTTTTCTCAGCTCAGTGCGCACATGTTGAGAATACTCATAGGACTTGTCAGTGATGGGCACGACCATGACCTACAGTCATGGTGAGGCAGCATCACATGATGGGTATAATTAAGAGAGTTCGTAACAGCTGGTCTCCAACAAAAGTGATTAGAGAGTAAGACTGCCAGCATACAAGCATGGTTTATAGCTAGCAGTCGTACTTGCATGGTTTACATGGCCTCAGAGACATCGCAGACTGCAAAATCAACATATCATGCCAGCGTCTTCACTGTTCAGCACCATATTCCTTTTAATGGTACCTGTCTTGGATTCATCCAGAAAGGCCACTTAGTGGCGTAGTGCTCTGTGAGGATAGCAAACATACGCTCTACAGAGCCCAAGACTGCTCTGTGTACAATCACAGGTCTGTCCATGCGCCCTTCCTGAAGTGTGAATAAATGTAATGAGCTCATAATCCTTAAAAACAAAGAAGGCATGGATTTGCTAGCATCCATGCAGAGTACAGAGGAAACCTCAGATATGACATGAGCATCAGTATCCAAGGCACTGAAGAGAGCAGGAGTTGACATCATCGGATTGGGTGTCACAGGGATTCACTTGCTGGCCTCATAGACTCATACAGGGCTGGAAGGTAGTCTCACCTCAGTCATACAGGAAGGTACTGGAAGGTAGTCTCACCTCAGTCTGGTACTCGAGACCGAAGCGAATAGGTAGCTGGAAGTCTAATTGCACCGTTGCGCACTGGAACTTCCGTCGCAGTGCATCGTAAACTGTGATGTCGATCTTGGGGCCATAGAATGCGCCATCACCTAAAAAGGAGGAGGAGCGTAGCTTAAATACCAAGTAGCACACACCAATACTTGTACAACATGTGTATGCAGATGGCCTTATTGAGACTGAGAATAAGGCTGCGTTTGGCCTTCCTGAAGAAGTAAGTGCAGGAGTAGTTGCTCGTGTTATAACTACTCATCCCGAAGCTGCTTGGAACATGCAAAAGTATGACTTCGTACTACACCCAGACACACATAAATTTGTTTATCATCTAGTTTCTGGATATTATTAAATTGTACACCCAATCATTACTAAAAGCATTAGAGGTCATCCTTTCTAGTCTTGAAATGTACAGCTAATGCTTTGCCTGAATCTCTCATTACTCACCTTCATTCACATCCCTTCGTTTACCTAAATCCTATATTTCTCACCTTCATTCACAGTCCATGGTCTCCCTGAAGCATTTAGGGCGTCCGTGAGTGAAGCCTCTGCCTTGTTCCACATCTCAAGCTCTCCTAGATAGCCCTCTGGCCGCGTCGACAAGGCCATGCTGTAGTCCAGACCAAACACACCGTAAACCTCACTCAAGAGCTTCAAGAAGGCTTGTACCTCGGACATGACCTGAGGGCACATAAATATCAAGAATGATCAGAGCGGACAGGATCTAGTCTCAAATAACATGAAGTGATCAAGAGGTAGCATAGTTGAACCTGAGCCATGAGTGCTAATGAGGAACCCTTAGGCCTTGTGGAAAAGAGCCCTTTGACCATGATGTGAAGGATTCACCTGATCTGGTCTGCAGAAGATATGCGCATCGTCCTGCTGAAAGCGCCGCACTCTTGTGAGGCCTGCAGGCAGTGACGTTTATGCATCTCAATGAGTTAATGAACAAACATGCAAGATTGACCTGCCTCCTCACATGATCATCACTCTGCATGGCATGAAGATAAGTAATAGCCAGACACATCGACTTGTACCTGTCAGGGCACCACTGAATTCATTTCTGTGAAGCACCCCAAAGTCTGCTAAACGAAGGGGGAGCTCACGATATGACCGTTGGCGATGTGCAAACATCAAGCAGTGGCCTATATACAAGAAAGAAAGCAGATGAGAAATACAGTGCAAGTTGCCTAGTGATGCGCCATTGGATTTGGCTGTGGTGAAGGTGGGTTGATACACAAGCGCAGGAAGAATGGATCTTTCAAACAATGAACATGTTGGCATCTGTAACACCACAGATAAAATGGGCAATAGCAGGCCTGATGCCATAGCCTGCGGTACCCCTGTGCAGCAGAAGCTTATCATTGCACAGTACACACCCGGGCAATTCATGGGCTTCAAACCAAACTCAGCCTTCTCAATCTCGAAGCAAAACATGTTCTCCTTGTAGTGGTCAGCATGGCCAGAGGTGCGCCACAAGTCAAAGTTGTAGATGTTAGGGCTGATCACTTCCTCATACTCGTACTCCCAGTACTTCTCTCTGCACACAAGAAAAGCAATGACTCAGCCTGAATGTCTCACGCCACAATCAGTTAAAAGAAGCAACATGTGTAGATCTGAATAAGATTCTTTGCTAAGCGCAGAGTGGCTGCAGATAGGCCCTGTCATGTTGCGTAGACAGCTATGAACTTGACTTCAGTGGTCATCCTTTCATCACACAACAACTAATTATGAGCACCTGATATATGATACAAGGTTGTTGTAAATCCGGGCACCATGCGGCAGGAAGAAGCATGAGCCAGGCGATAAGTGGTGGAAGAAGAAGAGTTCTGACTGATTGCCCAAAACACGGTGGTCACGCTTCTTTGCCTGAGGAGACAACCATATAAATCCAGAAGCATGAGGGTTTAAGGCCTTGATAGTTTAGGTTTTATAGTGAAATCTAGATGTTAATTACTCTTAGATGAGTTCAGGTGCTCTAAATATCAGACCTCTTCAATTCTGTGCTTGTACTCCTTCAACTGCTTGGGGTCTGGAAAGGTGATGGCATACACTCGCTGAAGGCTCTCACGCTTTGCATCAGCACGCCAATAAGCACGATTGCATGCTGTCACACCCACAGCCTGCTCAAGGGTAATATGAGGCAGAATAGTGAGAAAAAGAGCAGACGCCCTACTAGGCACAGGATATTCAGCAGGAATATCTTCTCAACCAAATTGGTTCTGGTCACATTGTACACTTATTATTGGTGCTGGTTATATCGTACAAGGTGCTGCCGGTCGTAGTGCGGGTTGTATTGTACATTTATTATTGGTACTTGATGTCATAGTGCTGGTCATATGGTATATTAAAATCCCACCTTGAGGTACCCTGAGCTGGGTAAGTGTGGTCCTGTACACAGATCCACCATGGGTCCAACTCTGTACACTGTGATCACAGCGTCTGCTGGCAGACCCGAGATGAGCTCAACCTTAAGGGAATGGTATGATGCCGAGGTGTGTTGGAGCTGTCATGTAGGTAGGTCAGGACAGTGTGTGGGCATGGCTATTCTTTACTATGGATGACAAACAAGGACATTGAAGTCCACATGTTGAGCACATGTGGAGCATCAATGGTCATAATACAATCTTCTTTTAAACATTAAAGGGCCTGTGATATGACAACCCTCCAGGTTGGTATACATGATATTGTCATGATAATTGATGTATGAGCCCAACAACAAACCACGAGTCTGCATTCACGCCACATTGGTCACCTTGAACTTGTTCTCTTGGAACATGGCAAGTGCCTCCTCTCTAGTCACCACAATGCGCTCAAACTTCTGGTTCTCCTTGATAGAGGCCTCAATGCGATTCTCAATGCGCTCCTTGTCAGCCTCAGCGAGTGTCTTGTCTCCCATATAGCAGTCATAGTAGAACCCTTCTTCCAAAGCAGGTCCAATGGTGAGGTCAACACCATAAAGTAACTCAAGAGCCTGTCCCAAAAGATGGGCGCTGGAGTGCCAGAATGTCTGTCATTTACATGTGAGGCATATTAATATCATCAATTCACGTCTTTTGTGAGCATGGAATACATGCATTGATTCACCTGCAGCTGATTGTTATTAGTGTGGATTAGTAACAGCTATATTACATATTTCAAAGGATGAACGCTCACAGTCTTCACTGTGGCTTCGTATCTGAAGCCTTTTTTAGTTCATTTCCAAAACAAACCTCTCAATTTTCAAAAAAATCAGATCTGAGATGCCAGCATAATTTGATAGCAGCACACTCACATCTCTTCCTTCAGCATCATCAAAGCTGTGCAAAGACAGTGCACAGTCCCCATCCAGAGGGCGATGCAAATCCCATGTGTCCCCATCCACCTTGGCTACTACACATTTCTTGGCAAGAGACTTTGATATCTCATTAGCTACGTCAAATGGCGTTGTGGCCCCCTTGATTCCTTGCTTCTCAGCACCGTCAGGTAAAATGATCTTAATCGGCACGCCCGCCGCCTTGGCTTCCTCTATTCTTTTAAATTCACGCGCACGATAGCCTTCAAAGAGCTCGATTCTTTTTTGATAATACGGCATCTTCTCAGCAACTATTTCCTCCCATGGACGATCTTTCGATGACACAGAAAGCTGCGCCATAGCCTCTGCAGTGGTATCAGGCATTGTGTTCGATGATTTGCACCTCCTTGTAATATGATGCCACCTTCCTCGGCCTCCGAAACCAGCTTTTACACAGCTTACACAAAGAGGCAAAATCACACCATATACGGTACAACTCAAAATGCTAGTCAACGTCATTATATACCGAAGTCCAGTGTCTTATTGTGTTTTGTTGTTGATCCAATTGCTGTCATCTCTTCATTCCAGTAAATTTAGTGTTCCGGAAGGAGTGCTGATGTAACCCATATAACCTAAAGTACATGCAACTTGTAAAGAGCAGTGTACAGGCCGTGAGTAAAGAGCTTCCTTACCTTGGGTTCCCTGGCAATGTGCCAAGGCAGGAAGGACTTAAATGCCAACCTTTTGCAAAGGAGGCAAAGTTACTTCAAATAGCACAGAGGTTTGGAGTTGAATTCAGACTGAGCCTCAGACAGTCACCAAACAGCCAACAATATAGATTACATTGGAAAGTAAACAACATGAAGCTGCAACCTGGGCGGCAACCAGACAGTACACATGAAGAAGAAGAAGTCGTCATAAGGGTTCCAGTCAACCTCATCCTCAGTGACAACTTCCCAGGAACACTCAGTACTGCTGAGGTACCGTCAGTCTGTGGCAGCATTCCTCCCCATCTTCCTTGGGAGATCAGGATCGGAGCCCTTCTCCTCTGGGCATCCTCATCTAGGGGACTTCCTGACACAGAAAAAGATGCAGAAAAAGAGTCAACGAGCCCGCTTTCGAGCCTTGGTGTGTACTCAAGGCAACAGTGTGGGAGTGCGGAAGATGTGGCCTCGAAGGAAGACCAGCATGGTGCATCAGGTGCTGTTGGTCTACCTAGGCTCAAGGAGTTCTGGTCAGCTTATGTTGGGGCAGGCTTTGTGCCCTCCTCACAGAACCTGACTTCACTCCTCCTGTACACATCCCAACAGCTAGATGAGCTTCAGGTAATAAGCGCTGCTCTTGAACACCACATCTCAACAGCAAGATGAGTTTTAGGTAACAGCTGCTCATGTCTACTTGTTTGAACGTCCACCTTCCTCATTGGTGGTTGGAGGATGTAGAATATATATTTTCAGGGCGTTTCACAAACAGTTATTTATGCATTCACATTTCTTGGAATTGAGGCGATGAAGCCACTGTACTGTTACTGAAGCCAATTCGTATTGAATCATCCTTAAAAATGTATATGGTCCACTGCATTCTTCAGGACCCTGATTTGAAAGGCAGTGCTCTGAGGTGGCAGTCAGAGGTAGAGCGAGTCCATAGATTGCTGGCAGATTCAAGAGGTGGAACATTCGGTTTCAGCCTAGATAAATTCAAATGGGCAGTTGCTGCGGTGGAGAGTAGAGCATTTGGTTTCAAGGTTTGAATTTCATTTGACTGTCTAAATTACTGCATGTAGTCCATGGAGTGCTAGTCCATGGAGTGCTGGTCCATGGAGTGCTAGTCCATGGAGTGCTAGTCCATGCAGTGCTAGTCCATGGAGTGCTAGTCCATGCAGTGCTAGTCCATGCAGTGCTAGTCAATACAGTGCGGACAAGAAGATGAAAATAACAGCCTGATTTACTGGTGGACCCTGAGAGTATTCAACCAGGAGGGGCGGGTCACTAAGGCTTGTAGGCAAATGCTCTACCACCTCATTTGCACATTTATAATAAACATTCCGTGAACTGTTTTCTTTTCTGCTGTAAATCATTGTTCAAAAGCGGGATGTGTCAACAGTGCAAGTGATCATGGAGCATTGAATCATGGAGTCACTAGCTGTTTGTATCTTGCTGATAGCAGGTGGGAGGAGAGGTGGTCCAAGCTCTTGTACCCTTCTTCGATCTTGTCAATCATGGGACAGAGGGAGCAGACTTGGCCAGACATGGTTTGCAGCTGGTGGATCATAACTCAGGGGATGTGGCGGATAGTAGTAGTGCTGCCTTGAGGGGCACTACAAGCAGAGCAGTACGACACAGGAAGGATAGCTCAATAACAGATGATGAAAGCACTAATTCAAATTGTGTAGCTGTTGAGATGTTTGGGAAGCATTCAACGTCTTCAGAACACATATCCAGCGAGTTCCTGATCTCTTATGGAGAGAAGAGTAATAGAGCACTGATGCATCAGTACGGCTTTGTACTGCATGGTAATCCCTTTGACAGGCTGGAGGATCTTATGCCACAGCTAGTACTGCCCTCGCATCTTAGGGTCAGGAAGCAACGGGTTCTACACAGCCAGAAGGAATTAGAAAAGAAGCTGATCAGTAGTCATGAACGCAGGGCTGGCTACTATACAGGTTTGGATGGAGAATGGGATGTGTTCGGCAGTAGAGGCGATGAGGAGGACTCTCTATTGCAAGTTCTGGATGCTCAAGCTACCATCAGACGCCTGCGAGCTGCGGCTGCAGGGATCATCAAGACAGCTTCAATCAGGTACTTTTTGGCATGCTCAAGCTTAAATGATATTTAATATGCCTGATGTCACGAATGATGAAATGTTATTTAAAGCACACACTAACAAGAACCTGTTTGGGCCATTGTGTTAGGAACCTGAGAGATTACAAAGGTTCGAGAAAGATGGATGAGATAATAGCATTAGAACTCATTTCTGAGTTAGCTAGCAAGACCCTGTCCTCCATGGCTACTTCTGTCCAAGAGGACCTGAAAATTTTTCAGAATTTGAAAAGGAGAGGACGCAGCTACTTTAACAATGACCCTAACTGTAAGGTGATGGCTGCAACTGCCTATCGGATTGAGCAAAAGCTTAGTCTTCATGTGCTTTTGATGCTACTGCAAGAGATGCGTGTCTTTGAGCTTCATTGAGATGATATCGAACATCAATCTACGCCAGAACTCTGTATTCGGTGACTTTCATGCACTTATTGTTTTCCCCCGCTTGTTGTACATCAGTGTGGAAATCACAATCAGTTTTTTGATAAATATTCAAACGAGTGCTGTCAGCGGTTTATGTTGAGCCTGCAGTTATCGACACTGTTTTTGATTTAGATTTTTTGCGTTGAATACAGAAGGTCCTCAAGTTCTGTACTCGCTGCTCTCTGTGTCCAAGGATGAGACCTGATTGCTATTTTGTTGGTAGCATGTTGTGCTTATAGATTAAGAGCACATGCATTTTGCATAAGCGTCACGGACTTCAGGGTGCCTTACCAAGAATTTAGAATCGGTTATTCAAATTGTTACATTTCGGTTTATTAAGCTTTTGAGGGCTGATTAGGTTCAAAGCTTTTGTCACTTAGCTGTTGCAACGGACGATCATGGTTTTTCCTCGGCAATGTTGGAGAATCGAGGAATAAGTGCTTTAGTTATCTGCAGCTATACTTTATTCTATGCTCCTGGATAGTAAAGATTTGGACAAGCTTCTCCAGGCTGTCAACTTAGACAAGTATGAGGCAGAGGACAAGACTATCCTGCTGTTTGTTGCGAACAGCGATGTTGATTCTGTGTGTTCAGTAAAGCAACTACAGGTACTGCCTCATTGCCTGTGAATGGGTAAAGAGTTTCATTTTACTGACAGGAAAGACATTGAAGCATGTTTCTGTGTCAAAATCAGGCCATACTGTACCATGATGAGTCCCACTTTTCTCAGCACCCAGTTGAGTGTTACGAGGAAATCAGGGTGGCCTGCGAGTCTTTTAAATCCTCCAAGGTGAGGTCCTTATCGATATTAGGGAAGATGAAGACCTGTAGTCAAGCTATTTGCAAACCCTTGACAGAGGCCTTTATGTTCATGTGCCATGATGCAACCAGGCAGCTTTCAGGCAGTTCGTTGGGATTGACGATCTCCTTTATGTGTACAGCTGTCATACTTCTTCCATACCTCCCATTGTTCTTTCTTACTACATCTTCCTCAGGAGCTTCGCACCATCTTCTTCATCAATTGTGGTGCCAGCACAGACTTGCGCTCTAAGATCGGCCTACAGGATCACCCTAACATCCGTCTCATCATCATCGACAGCCATCGCCCAATTTGGCCTGGACATGTCCATTCCAGCATGGAGGACGCTCTGGTTGTCCTGGACGACGATGACCCCGTGCCAGCTGATGTAATCCCTAAATACGATGAGAATGATGACAAGCTGCTGGAAGCAGGTATGTTTTTATCCCTTGCAAGGTTGAGGATTTACAGAGTGACGCACCATTTCTGAGTTTCTGAGAAGTACGGCTGTCTCATAAACATGCCTCTATAATATATGTTGGGGCTGCTGCCTTGCACATCTTTGCAACAGGCATTGTCATACTGTTTGTTCAGGTGTAAAAGGATACATGGATGAGGAGGAGCGTGATGATGCATATGAGGAGGATCAGGAAAGTAGCCCATCTGCAAAGAGGAGAAGAAAGGATCGTGAAGACGAGCTTCGAATTAGAAGAGACGCGGTGAGAGAGACGCCTCTCTTCTCTCCACTACCTTACTTCTCATGTTGCACAGATTATACTTATTGCTGAATTCCATGCTGAGTTTTGAAATTAGATATGCAGAAGGTATGTGTCAGTCCTCTTGTAGGAAGTCTCTGGCCACCTTGCCTGGGGGACTTTTCTTCTAGAGTTGGATACGCCACCAAAACTTCTTATGTTTTGCCAATTTCTGCCTTGAACCTCTTGTTCCATTCCCTTTGTAGTTGGAAGCATATTATGAAAAGTACAACGGATTTGGCAAGCCCACAGCATTGCTTTTGTATAACTTAGCTAGAAACAAAAATCAAGACAGGACTATGTCCATATGGTGAGTTTGGCCCGAGTGAGAAGAGAGATCTCAGTACAGTGGAAGAGTCTTATTCTGAAACAATCATATTATTTAAACATGTCAACACTGATTAAATATTAAATACTGCATTATTTGCCTGATTGGCTGCATGATCTGTTGCGTCTCTTATTGTCAGGCTGGGAATTCTCGGACTCACAGACCAGCTTGTACATCATCGAATAAGTAGAGCGCATTACGACAAGTGGAGGAAAGCAATGGAGTTGGACTTACAGAAACATGATGGAAGAGTCATGCCCCCTCAGGTGCTCTGCAGCTTGCATGTACTGCATCCAACAGTGAAATGAAAGCGGGAAATGATTGCTATCACATGCATGATATAGTTTCTTTTTACACTGATATATTGATACCCTCAACATGCAGTGTATTGCTTATCAGATTTTGAATTATTCTTTCATGCGTGTGATGACATCAACAACATGCGCTGTTTTCACCGTAGCCCTATACCCTAAACCTGGTGTAAAAACCCTCTTTCCTGCAGGACTCCTCCTCCAGTGCTGCAGAGCGCCATGATCAGATAGCCATTGCAACTGTGACTGATATGCGGTTGACCATGCTGTCCGGATGGAGCTTGAGCAATACGCTGCTGTACTGCCCGTATTCCGCCTCTAGGTTGCAAACTTGGACGGAGAAGGGCAAGGCCAACGTAAAGCTGTTGCTGGCAAAAATGAATATTGAGCCGGATCAGAGCAATGCACAGTACTGTGAGTGTAGATATAACAGCAATGCTCAGTACTGTGTTTGTAAATATGACAGAGCAATGTCCAGATCTATGAGTGTAGATATATCAAGGCAATGCTCAGTACTGTGAGTGTAGATATAACAAGGCAATGCTCAGTACTGTGAGTGTAGGAACATTATGTGTGAGGAGCATATATATGTCAGCCCATCACATTTCAATCAGACAGTCTACGGCTAGCTTGTGGATATGGCAGGAGTGCATATATTTGAAATGAGTGTTCATGCCTGACCTGTTTACCTGTCATCAATCCTGGTTCTCTGATTTTAAACAATGTTAGTAGCTACCTTTGCTTCCTAACTTAAGACCACACTACCTGTGTTGACATTGTGTGTAGCTGCAATGGCTTCAAAGCTTAAGACCACGCTACCTGTGTTGACATTGTGTGTAGCTGCGATGGCTTCCTAACTTAAGACCACACTACCTGTGTTGACATTGTGTGTAGCTGCGATGGCTTCCTAACTTAAGACCACACTACTTGTGTTGACATTGTGTGTAGCTGCGATGGCTTCAAAGCTTAAGACCACGCTGCCTAATCAGCTCCAGAAGCATGGCATGGACTTTGGGCTGAACCTCAGGAATCTGACTGTCGAAGGCTTTGAACTGCGGTACAAGCATGATGTGCGTATCTGTGCAAGCGACATGGTCGCAATGATGAGCACAGAACTGGGGAAACCCAGGGAGAATTCCACTGAGTCAATGATGGGATTCCAGTGAGTAGAAAGAGGGCCATATCCAATTGTGCTGCTTTGTAGTAATTCATGCATGAGTAACAAGCTGTCATGCTTATATGAACTCCAAGGTTTCAGGTCAGTCAGCGGTGACGTGTGCACTTCCCTCTTCAACTCTGAAGCAAAGCGCCTACTTTGCTGCTAGGCCATGTTTATGGTGTTGAGGATAGTGAAGTGTGAAAGTGCTGAAAGTCACAGGAGTTAATGAATGGAAGCTTTTATCCATATCTCAACATGGCAATGCATGAGTGTTGTGTACATGCATCCCATCAGGATTCCTACAAATGCTTTTAGCTAATGCTTAGGAGTATATGTATGAGACACATAGGCAGGGCTGACCTTATAACCTCACTGCCTCTTCAGTGATGCCACTGATATCTTGGATGTGGACATTAGTAAAGAACACCAGACCATGAGCATGGAGCGAGTGAAGTACATGTGCCAGGCCATCGTACAGTAAGTTGAAGACGATGAGTATGTTTGCCAGACCCAACATGTGCATATTAAGTGCATTAAAGATCCAAGCATTCATTTTCAATTTAAACATTGATTTTTTCAATGTACAAGAACATTCGTGAATTCAGTATTTTCCATGAGGCTGGGAGATTCATGGCCTGATGATCGAAGTCAAAGTAACAAGAGGTCTGAATTAAATAAAGCAACATCCTCCACATCCCCCAACCTCATTTGGAAATGTGAACCATCCTCATTGCATTTGCATTTGTATTCCATCTTGCCAGGCAAGGCGGGCTTGCAATCACACGCAATCAGGTCCATGGCTTCCGACGAAGCAAGTTCTGGTACTTTGACATGTCTTCCCTAGAGATGGCAAACAAGCAGGACTTCAGGCATCCTATCGTACTCTGCCAGATGGCAATCTTCTTGAGAGATGCCATGATAAGGTCCGCAAGTTTGCAGTGATTTGCAGTCCATGCTCTAAGATGCAGAGCTATGTGCAGTTTTGATGTGTTGCCAGTGTCTAGGGTTTAGGGTTTAGTGTTGCCAGTGTCTAATACATGTCAGCTAATGTATCACTTGTTTACGGTCCTGTGAAGAAGCTGAGCACTAAAATCTTATGTTGTCAAGTCTCTTATACAGTTCAAGAGCACTCAGAACATCACAAAGCAGGATGTGCACTTGTCCAATCACTCAATTCATCCTCCAAATCTCACCCCCTCTGTCGTTACCATCACTCACTTTATCCTCTCTGTCAGACCTCCTTCTTCTCTCACATTCATTTCATGCCCACAGCCCCCTCATTTATCCATCCCCTCAACTTCCACATAGCTTCCTCCCTCCTTGCTTCAGGCGAGTCAGTACCAACAAGGCCATGATCCTGGTGGGGACCCCGGACACCACCAATCACTGCTACGTCGTGGCACTGAGAGCTAAGGAAACAGCAGGGGCTTTACAGGTTAGTGCAGGTTATTCCTAAGCTTACATCAGAGGCACAGATTCTGGTGAGTGGAGATCAATCGTCTCTTCCTTCATTGTGTAGATCATTGGTAAATGCACAGCTGTTTCTAGATCTCATGTTAATGTCGATGGCCTGGAGGGATTGCAGTTCCAGCAGAAGTTATCTTAAAGGATTTGGCTTATTTGAATCTTACAGAACAATCAATATGCTCGGCCATTTGCTGACGTGGCGGCCAAGCTGATGATCCCATTGCCAAAGACAACCTTTGACACAAGTCTGTTTTACATTCACAAGAATGACTCAGTCCCCTTTATTGAGGAGCTGAAAATTATCATCTCCACCAAGTATGCAGATGATGCAACAACAGCAGTACATACAACAGCAGCCTAACGTAATAGGAGCTTGACTGTACTCAAGGGACACACGGATGCCAGACTTTGTTTGTTTGCAGTAAACATTTTTCCAAATGCATTCATTTTAAATACCTCGACTGCTAGCAGATCAGCAATACGCATATTATGTAATGCTAGCTGACTTACAGATGGATTAAGGAGAATTGGAATAAGGAGAGTACATCGATGAACTGGTGAGTCAGGAGTCTTCGTGCCTTCTCTCAGGAGGAAATATCTATTTTTTATAGGTTTCCCAGAGCTTCTCAACGCCTTGATTCTGTTCATGGTTACACTCATGATATTTGAATGCCGTACGATAAGAAATACGAACCTGGGTAGTTGCAATATTCAGCAGATCCATCCCAGATTGTGCGCAGCCATGGGTGCAGCCTGGTTTTGTCCAGGTAACAATTGCTTGTATCTTCAGGTATAAATGATTGTTCACTAAATACTCTTGCACAAGTTTGCCGAATAATTCCTGATGTGGTCTGTTTTCAGAATCTGGAGACTGGGACGCTCATACAGATATCAACGACTCTTACGTGTGTTCTCCAGACGTCGACCATGACATGTCTCACCCCCTATCGCATTACTTCATATCGAGCGGTCACAATTCCTACCTGACCTCAGACCAGCTGCTCGGGGCTAGTGGTACATCCACAATCATCATGGTCCGTTGATGTACGCATGCTGAAGACCCTGCTAGCAGATTAGCACATTCCTTACACTCTGCTTTTAGCCTTTTTTCATTCTATGAGAGTTTCAATTACATGCATTCAGTGCCTTGAACGGGGCTGCCGAGTCATTGAACTGGATTGCTACGATGGTGACACCTCCGATGGACCAATCTGCAAACATGGCGGCACTGCAACAAAACCTGTGCTCTTCAAGGTGTGATGGTTCTGTACATCATAATCAACTCTGCTGGAGTAATGAAGGGCAGTGAGGTTAAAGCATAATGACACCTGCTAGTGATACTTCTTATCTCTTATGCTGCAGACATGTATTCAAGCCATCCGGGATCATGGCTTCAAAGCCTCCCCTTATCCAGTCATCATCACCCTTGAAAACCACACTGATGTAAAGAACCAAGTGAGTCCAGTACTGCCTAGTGCCTAGTACAGATCTAACTTTCTGACTAGATCTTGGTTATCCTGGTGCCTAAATTTCAAGATGCCCATTTGAATGTATCTCCATTCGCTTTGTACTTGACATGCATCTCAATGTGATTTAGCGCTCATACAAATTAGCATCAGTGCTGCTATTGTTAAATCTGTCTGCTTGCCTCACTTGTGGCACGCTTCTGTGGATTATCAGAGCTGTGTCATGTTACTGTGCAGCTTGACTTGACTTGACCGATCATTTGCATAACTTGTGAAATAGATAAAAAAAGATACAAATAGATTGTGCATGTAGGTTGACCTTGTGAATATATTGAGGAAAGAGCTGGGCTCGAGTCTTTTTGTTCCACCAGTTCCCTCTTCAGGGAAGTGGCTGAGTCCCTCTGAATTGAAAGGCATGTTCCTCATCAGAACAAATGTGAGGAGTAGTTATTTGCTGTACTATACATCATGCTCCTATGTCAGAACAGCCTTTCTTCTGTTTCTATGTTGAGCATTGTGCCTTTGAAGAGCTAAAAATCATTGTATTAAGAGGTGGCATCTTTCTTAATAGAGGCTTTTATGTGTTATTCACGATAGTTGAAAAAAGCTACAGAGGAGCTACGAAGTGTTGTCTACATTTCTAACTCAAGCTTCAAGGGTTTCAAAGCCATGTCCGAGCTGCGTGAGTGTAACATATTTGTCAAACAAGGATAAGCTTTTGTTTTAGGCGCGGAGTCCCTGAATTGTTGCAGAAGAGTGAT
>BEGY01000137.1:4941-60816 GCA_002335675.1 Chlamydomonas eustigma | reverse complement strand
TTACACAAATATGACAATTAGAGTTCAACTGTTTCCTGTCCTGTTATGATATGCAGCCCATGTCTGCAGCTCGTCTGTGGATGAGAGCAAGATCAACAAGATCTCGGGTGGTCTCTCCCGCATGGCGACTATGATGGCCGCCATGGGAGGAAGGAACTCAATGGATAGGAATGCAGGAAATGTAGGAAACAGGTCCAGTATGGGGAGGAAAAGTAAGTCTGACAGAGGGGACAGAGACAGCGGAGGGGCCCGTGATTCAGACACAGGAGAGAAGCGGAGTGCTTCTGGTCATCATATTTACCATGCAGACAGTCTGCAAGAGGTGTACATGTACACTCAGAAGCATCTGATGAGAGTGTATCCTGCAGGATGGAGGATGGAGAGTGGGTAAGTGGTGGCCAAGTTCTTGGAAGCAGTGTAGGGTTGGCATGCCGCCTTGAAGGACAGTTGCTATAATGTGCTGAAGAAGTAGGTAGTCTAATAGACGACCTGGTGCCCTGCACAGTGGGTAAGGGGGGGTCATGTAGGAACTGTAGGGTGTGTGCTCAACACTGTGTTTGTGTATAATGATGTACTTACCTCCCATGCTGATGTATTCTGTCCATTACGGTATTGTGGTGCAGGAATTATGATCCCATGCGAGCATGGCGATTGGGAGCCTCTATTGTTGCTTTGAACTGGCAGGGTAGTGATAAGGGGATATGGACGAATGAAGGGATGGTAAGCTGTAGTGGTTAATGTGGATGCGTGTTGTTGGATCATGGATTTGTCAGGTGCCCCTGGCTTTGCCATCCCGCCTGTGATCTCGATCATCAAGGGTGACACAGTGATCTTGCACACCTTACCAAAATTATGAACAGTGCCAATACTGCTGATCTGGCGCAGAAGCTAATGCTTATATCCTACCAACACATTTTGACAATTAAACTCCCTTTGCAATGTTTGCCGCTCGGTTGTATGAAGCTGCTGCGTCAGTTGCTTGAACTTCATCAGCATCACTCATTTTATCTTCATTACAGCATATGCTCGTCATGACATTGCTGTATTTCATCTTGTATTGCTGGCACCTCTGCCCAGTTCCGTCAAAACGGGGGCTGTGGTTATATCAGGAAACCCCAGTGGATGCTAGAAGGAGCTGCTGAGAATGAAGACCTTCCCAGCCCCCCTGCCAGGCACCTAGCGGTACATGTGTACTCGGCATGCTATCCCCAGGGAAGATCATGCATGTGCGCCAAAGTAGGTGGCTGCGACCTTGCAGACCACTAGTTACTCTGCTGTGACCACTAGTTACTCTGCTGTGACCACTAGTTACTCTGCTGTGACCACTAGTTATTCAGCTGTGACCACTAGTTACTCTGCTGTGACCACTAGTTACTCTGCTGTGACCACTAGTTACTCTGCTGTGACCACTAGTTACTCTGCTGTGACTCTCCTATCAGATCTTGTGCTTTATCAAAAGTTGGCCTCTAATGCATGAATTGAAACGATGGGCTGTTTTTGGAGAAGAGATCTGATTGCTCTCAGCTTTTATGTGATACAACCCTCTCTCAGCTTCTATGTGATACAACCCTCAAACATAGTGACTTTAAGGGTTCGCCCTCAAATGTCAAACTTTTCCTTTCGAATGATTTATCTTTTTTCACATTAAAGGATGATCTGCTGGTCCAAGTGGAAGTAAAAGGCATGCCCATGGACAACAATAAATTCAAAACGCAGTACATCCAGGACTCTGGGAGATTGGTGGTTGATAAGACGTGAGGAGCTTACAACAAGGCTTAGCATAGCTCTGCTATTTACAACAGGAAAAACCTAACCAGATTAAAGAATGCAGTTATTCAGCTTTTGTGACAGTGAGGAAGTATCTCAACTATTGCATGTAATAATTATGTGAAGAGTGGATGTTGTCCTCCCACAGGTTTATGTTCCCTACGCTTTTTCCGGAATTAGCAGTACTCATATTTGTGGTGAAGGACCATGATGTTGATAAAGACGATGCCTTAGGTGAGAAAAGCGTTCATATACCTGAGCGATGCCTTATGGTTTCAATTTTATGATTAAACAGTGCAGTAATTGAGGCCAGCATTCGGAATCAAGTACACTTCTTGCCAAGTCATCATTATTTCGTGTCCTTCACCTGTAACTATGATGGCCACAGTGTGTTGGTGGTGCGCTGTTGCTTTGCTCGTGGTGATGGAAGTTACAATGCTGTCCACTTCTGTTATCCTCAGGTTACTTCTCTCTTCCTTTGGCAACCCTCAGCCCTGGAAAGTATAAGTTGCCTATTTTGAACCATGATGGGAAGCCAGCACCTAATGCATGGCTCAAGGTAGTGCAAGGAATGAGGAAGGTGTCATCTAATACTGAGGAACATGTTTCACTCGCATGCAAAAAACCTTCAGACCTGAGTGACATGCAAAAATTCAAACTTTTGAGTAACCCTTGTAAATGGTCAGAGATTAACAGCTACTTGACAAGATGTTGGACCATAAAGCAATGTTTTTATCTCAGGTTGGCTTGGAGTGGCAGAAAGGGCCAGCTGGAGAAGTAGAGGGCTGTGTCCCAAACCCTGTAGCCGCCCCATGACCCCCAGTTTGAGTGGTTCTGATTGGGCATTTACAGCCCAGGCGAACAAGCCTAACAGATGAAGGGAATAAAAATGGCTGGGAGAGTGCAGAAATGTCTTCTCCACAGAAATCCCTTGTGGAGAGGGTAATTCTGAAGATTTTGAAATAGATGCGTAGATGCTTCATGTCAATTGTGCGACCAGTAACATTTGCAACCATATCTTCGGATAAATCAATTTTATTTTGACGGCTACAGGGATCAGTCGGCTAGAACACTTTTGAACATTACTATAGTAACAGCAGTCATGATACAAGTTAAACATTCCCTGAAAATTTGGAACTCGTGCAGATCCTATTCATTCCACACGCAACTCGTCGAAGCTGTGTATCTATTGTTCAAAGTTCCAGTCAGGGGAAAGTTCACACATCGCTACCCCGTTGGAAATTCCCAAAGTTTGTTCACATTACGTAAAAGTAATAGCATAACAATGCCAATACCAGTGCTTTGTCACTGAGGGTTATTATAGAAATGAAACAAAATAAATCTTCATACTCCTTTGATTCAGCGAGGTTAGTGTTTGCATCTAAGCACCTACCTGCTTTTTCTAAATTCCAAACATTCCAAAATGCACATGCTTAGCTGACAAGCATGGTTTGTAAGCAAATTAACAAAATTGTCTATATAGGATGTTCATAGCTGGAGGTACAGCAGGAGCCATCGCCAGAACTGCAACTGCCCCTTTAGATCGCATCAAGTTGCTTTTCCAAGTTCAGGTGAATTCATGCTGTCAACATTTGCATTTATTTGCATGGCTGAGGTACAATGAATCCAAAAAGGTATGGTGGCTACTCAAAACGCCATAACTTACTCCTCTGACATTCATTTTAATGCAAAGGCTGTGGCTGGGTCTGGTGCTACAGCCACAGCATACACTGGAGTAGGGCAAGCTGCCAGCAAAATCTTCAGGTGCTTATTCATAATTCATACACTGCTCTGGAGGGTCTGTTTTATTGGCCATCATTTGGTTCCTGTTTGTATGAGACCTTACTCCACAGCTCCAATTTAGTTGACATGTTTTGTTCACTCATGTGCAGAGAAGAGGGCGTCACAGCATTCTGGAAAGGGAACGGTGTGAACGTGATCCGCATCTTCCCTTACTCTGCAGCACAGCTTGCCTCAAATGACACCTACAAGCGCCTCCTGGCTGACGAGAACCAGGAGCTTAACGTGGCTAGGAGGTTATTGTCGGGTGCATGTGCTGGGATGACTGCCACAGCCCTCACACATCCCTTGGATACTTTGCGACTGCGCCTCGCCCTTCCCAACCATCAGTACAAAGGTGCTGTGGACGCGGTGATGACCATAGCAAGGACTGAAGGAGCTCTGGCCATGTATAAGGGGCTGGTGCCTACTCTACTAGGGGTAGCTCCGTACGCAGCTATCAACTTTGCAACGTATGACCTATCAAAAAAGTGGTACTACCACAGGGAGCAGTTAGAGCAGTAAGTGCAGCAGCTCAGATATTATTGGCGAGTTTGGTAACAATAGGTCATGTAATACATGTAAACTGTATGGATCACAACTAAAGTTGTTGACTTTGAGGGCAGAGCAGAGCAGTGTTGCCTAGAATTGTAGACAAAATAATTTACCTTTCTTAATGCAGTTCTAGTTACCATGAAGTAATTCTCAGAGCGGTTGAATTGAGCTGAAACAATGTGACATTGTAAGACTGGAAGAATTTATGTGCTGTAATGCTCATTATAGTGGGCGATACTTCATACTTATTCATTCTTCTGCTTCTTCTCTCTGCCAGCTCTCAAAGCACACTGGTCAACTTTTTCTTGGGAGCCTTTTCAGGTACCCTAGCAGCCAGCCTGTGCTACCCACTTGACACAGTTAGACGGAGAATGCAAATGAGAGGGTCTTCTTACAGGAACCAGGCTGATGCCATAGTCACAATTGCCAGGTGAGGGGATTCTCACGCTGACCATCTTTGCTAGTAACTTCTGCAGCTCTGATCATAGCATATTTGACATGTAGGCTCTGGACGGAATCACTAAGTTCGCAATTTGTGAGGCTTGAGTACTGTATCAATGCATTCACCTCGTGCTTCTATTTTAGGTGCGAAGGCTTCAGAGGTTTCTACCTGGGCTGGGCAGCCAATACCTTGAAGGTGGTGCCACAGAACGCGATTAGAATGGTCTCATATGAACTGCTGAAGACATTGCTTGGCATCAAAAAAGCGAAAACAGACACTTGAAGTCTTGAAGTGAAGAATCATTCAAGAAGGCCAGTTTCAGTTAATGCTCTTGTACATATTTCCAGCAGATGAGCACACTCATACAAACAAATCACATCAGGTACCTTTCGCAGGTTTGAATGATTAATTCATATCACCACAACAATAAATATCAAAGTAAAAGATTGAATTTCACTCCTTCAAAGTCCGTTTTGCATGAGCAACACAACTGAACCAAAACAGTATCATGGGAACTACCTGATAACATGTCATCATGAAACAGTGGCTACTCATCTGTGTATGTGATATTGTGCATTTCGAACTATCAGAAATGCCTTGATGAGCGTCAAAAACGTATTATCCATGAATGTTTTACCAAACATGTGTAGCATAAAGCTTCCGCTCATGCATAATAACAAACAAACAAACAAGGAACGATTTCCATTCTTTGTTTCCATTGAATTTCCTCAAGAAGACCCTCAAATCCTAACGTGCATAGTAAGGTCCAAGGCCTTGTACCCCTAAGCCAGGCACACCATGAGGCTTCCTGTCAGCATCCTTATCAGCAAAGTCCGAGGGCGCATACACCACCACCGTCCTGGAAGGAGCATAGACCTGGAACCAGTTGGGTCGGTTGTCATGACCCCCGACAGTTGTGGTGAAGATGACGTCTGAGTCTTTGGTCACATTGCGGTATCCTCCAAACACCTCCTCGTCACTACTCAAAACCACCTAGAATAAGTGGTGTAACAAAGTAGGTCCAGAAACATCACACATGATAATGACCTCATGAAGCAAGTAATGAGTATACACTTTGCTTGTATATAAAGCAGGTGGCCATGATGCGAGAGTAATACAAACTCGAACATAGAGTAGGAGACTGCACTCCTTGCCACAAGAGCAAGAGATAGGATAGAATGCTATCATGTATGCACAGAGTTAGAGCTTCATCATCCTCAACCTCACTTGCGACTAGAGGTTCTATCTTCATCTCACCCTTAAAGCGTACGGAGTGAAGACAGAAACAAAAGCAATAGTCGGGTCGACGCCTCTATGCTACCTACACAGTGGAGAGGTGGCAGCTTGCCTCCTATCCTATTCCATCAACTTGTCTCACCTTGTAGCTACCAGGCAGTTTGCATCCAATACGGTAGTCTGTGTAAGAGTTGGTTGGATGGTAGTTGAAGACAAACACAAGGTCCCCCCTCTCACACACTATCATCTTGTCACCATTGTCCTGACGGCTCACCCTTATTCAAAGAGGAGCACATCTATTGTTAGTACAAAATACCATGAAACATAGAGGTTGTATCCACTCATTATGATTAGCACTCTCAATGGGCACAAAAAGACTTGAGATAGAATGGATACTTAAAAAACACTCACCATTGATGAGGGGCTGAGATGTATCCAAATGCCTTGTCCAAGTGAATCATGGCCCTGTCAAATGCCACCATGCTCTGGTAACGGAGCTGTGGGTTATCACATATGTCCCAGCGACGGCGACATTTGTCCAAGGAACCACCATTTCCTGAATACCAGAAAAATAAGATGAAGCCTTTGCTCTCTTATGTTGAAACCAAACTTTCTTTGCATGGTCTTGCGACGTACATCTTCCAGACTGCCTATTGAGTCACTCTGGACAGTAATATGAATGATTGACTACCAAACCTGGAATGAAGGCCCCGGTTGAGGTGTCATAAGAGTCAACACGAGGAAAGTCAATCCATTCAGGGTGTCCTGCAGGTCCCAGCGTTCAAACTCAGCATCCGCAAAACCGTACACATGCAGCATGTATCAATAAGAATATTCAAAAAACAGGCCATGCAGACATACTGCTCACATCATGATGCAAAAACATGCACATCCTACCGAATTCATTGCCCATGAAGTTAAGGTAAGACTCCCCTCCTAGTGCAATGGTAACCATTCGTATCATCTTGTGAAGAGCAACCCCACGATCCACTACAGGGCTCTGTGGGCCAAATCCTGGAGCAGCCTGCAGCCCAATGAATTTGATGCACAAATAATGACCTTGAGTTCTTTTTAACATATTGTCATTTATGAGTAAAGTGAAGCAACAAAGCACAATGATTTTTTAGATGACCAGCTAAGACACTGATCACAATTTCAATGCTACATGATATGATTAAAATGCCTGTTTCCTTGCAAGCTTGTTATGAATTCTAGACTTGTCTATAGACATCTTCATGCAGCATGCCCTAGTAGTATTACTTGCACTTATTACGAAGTAGTCTTAGATGTGCTTACTGCCCACGATCTCACCATGCAATCATACATGTCTTTGTCCATCAGCCAGAAGGCAATGGTCTTGTCGCCTACCAGAGCCTGGTCATGACTCTCGGCGTATCCAACACACAGCTCAGAGTACCGCCTGTCATTATTCCGTAGCACCATAATCAAGATCATTCATTAGAATTTAGATTCAGAGTACAGGTAGAGCCAAGGTTTAAATTCAGGGTTTAGATGATGTCAGGTCCAGAACCACATAAATAACAGCCCTAAAAGATGAGGAGACCTGGCCGCAAGACAGTATACCTGTTAGTTAAAGTATGGACTATGTCGCTCATGTCCCATTCATAATCCGACTTGGTCTTCAACACTTGGATCCATTTGTCAGCTATGGCCATCTGTTCGTTTTTTTGGATGCAGGAAGTTAAGGCTTGAACAATTAAGTAGAGAGACAACTCCACGTCAGATGTTGCAATGTCAAAGCCAGGGTTTATGAGAACGAAGGCAAGGATGGCCTTATCGTTCCAGGAATACTACATGTTCGATAAGACAGAGCTATCTTGCTGTGTTACCTGGAGGCGGTAATCAAACCCTACTCCACCTTCCTGCCAAGGACGGCAGAAAGAAGGCATACCACTTACATCCTCCCCTGCAGGAATCAAAGTCCAATGACTGTGAATGTACCTTGAGTATTTTGAAGTCCTAACCAGGTACTGATCTTTATTGTTTGTCTCAAAGGGCTGTACATGTACGTCCACACTTAAGTCTAAAAAGGCTGTACATGTACGTCCACACATAAGTCATGAGTTTCCGTCTCTGCCACCCAGCACATGAGTTTCAGTATCGCCCTCACCGATAGTAATGCAGGTGGGGAAGGTGTCATGTAGTAGATTGTTCACCAGCATGAGGTACACCACTGCCTCAGCGTCTGTGGCCATGCCAAAGTACTCATCGTAATTGCCTGCAGGTTTCAGCTTGAGGATTCAACTGCATTCCTTGTATGCGCCCATGATGCCTAGGGCCAAGTCATGCGATGACAGTTGCGTATTTTTTGTCATTACTCATAAACATGATTAACATCAACTAACATGATTCACACTCCAGAGGTCCTGCGACTGCCCGGCTTAATCTTCACCTGTGAATGTGGTGCTTAGTCCATGATGCGTGTACATCATGCTTGTCACGCCGTCAAAGCGGTACCCATCGAACTTGTACTCATCCATCCACCAACGGGCATTTGACAACAGAAACCTCATTGTCTCCCAGTTCCCTGGAATGGAGACAAGAATAAGCAACTTGTCAATTGATGTTGAACAACAGAAACCTCATTGTCTCCCAGTTCCCTGGAATGGAGACAAGAATAAGCAACTTGTCAATTGATGTTGAACAACAGAAACCTCTATGTCTCCCAGTTCCCTGGAATAGAGACAAGAATAAGCAACCTGTCAATTGATGTTGAACAACATTTCACAGATTGATTATGCTTCAGGAGGCAGCCTCAGTAATGTTTACATTAGCTTCATTCAGTGGACGCAGAGCACACAGCCATCCTAACCTCTGCTGTTATTATACGGTGGTCAGATACATTATCAGTTTCCAGACCGCCAAGAGCAGCTACCATGTAAATGCATCAGAGCTTATCGTAGATGAATAGCCTTGAGTCCCACATCCAGTGCCTACCGTAGTTGAACAGCCTTGAGTCCCACATCAGTTCTTACCGTAGTTGAATAGCCTTGAGTCCCACATCAGTTCTTACCGTAGTTGAATAGCCTTGAGTCCCACATCCAGTGCCTACCGTAGTTGAATAGCCTTGAGTCCCACATCCAGTGCCTACCGTAGTTGAACAGCCTTGAGTCCCACATCCAGTGCCTACCGTAGTTGAACAGCCTTGAGTCCCACATCCAGTGCTTACCGTAGTTGAACAGCCTTGAGTCCCACATCCAGTGCCTACCGTAGTTGAACAGCCTTGAGTCCCACATCCAGTGCCTACCGTAGTTGAACAGCCTTGAGTCCCACATCCAGTGCCTACCGTAGTTGAACAGCCTTGAGTCCCACATCCAGTGCTTACCGTAGTTGAATAGCCTTGAGTCCCACATCCAGTTCTTACCGTAGTTGAACAGCCTTGAGTCCCACATCCAGTGGTTGCCTCTCTCCCCACTACATTATTTGGAGTACACATTTGTCTCAAAACAGTATGAAATTAGTAGCATGCAAAGTATGAAAAATGAAGTCAGCCTCAATAAGTGGGATCATACAAACAATGTCACAGCCATGATTTAGTTGTGTGACGTACAAATCTAATGAATCACAATCAAGCGCCTGTCATACATCTGTTGCTGGTTGCTGGTCATCCCCACCTGTGGAAATACATGGAGTCTGTTCCGTCAAACATGTTGATACCATCTCCAGTGTTCTTAGACGCATGGCTGCAAGGCCATGTACAGGAAGGCAATTCTGAGTATAGGTCAAATGCATTGGAATCATTGACAGCTGAGGGTTACTAATCCTTGACAGCTTAGGGTTACTAATCTTTGATAGCTTAGGGTTACTAATCCTTGACAGCTTAGGGTCACTAATCCTTGACAGCTGAGGGTCACTAATAGCCCTGGAGGCAATTTATGACAACTACAATGCTTTGACCATGATGGTACCTCTCCCCTAAGTGTTCCCTAAGCATTGTTCCCTAAGTGTACATTTGTACAGCATGATCAACACATCATATGCCATCTACTGAGTAACTTCAGTATCATTACTTGACGTCAAAATGTTACTACCTGTGCACGATGTCCATAAGCACTACCAGCCCCAGCCTGTGTGCTTCATCAATCAACGCCTTCAGCTCCTCTGGTGTCCCACATCTGCTGCTGGTCTGCATACAAGAGCACAAGGGAGGTGATGCTGGGCCATAAACAAGGTGTTGGATTTAAGATACGCAGCTACTAAAACCAGTGGGCCAACAATCTGGAGAAAGGAAGTCAAATTCCAAGTTTTTAATGCAATGTTTCGCCTGCATGGCCTAAAATATGTTGCAAGCAGAAGACTTCTACCATGTAATCTAATTCAACTAACCCCAAAGAAGTTAGTGACATGGTATCCAAACGAGCCATAATAAGCATGTTCTTGAATGGCCATGATCTGAATTGCGTTGTAGCCTAGTTTGCGAATACGGGGAAGCTGCAACATAACGCAGTCAAAACTGTTTTTAAGGAGAATTCAAAAGACAGTTGTAAGGGATCATAACATTATTGACAGAACATTGCTTTGGAAATAAAACCATAAACTGGGTGAAATTGTAATGGGTGAAATTGTAACAACAAATATTTCTACTGCTGCAAGATAGAGTAACTTGTTTACTGTGAAGGTGTGGATTCAGACAGATCATCAAGCGCACCATATCCCTTCTGAATTCAAGGTAGCTGTTGATCTTCGGCTCAGTGCTTGACATCCCCACATGGCACTCATAGATTCTCAAGGAACGAGGCCTGCAAGTGTGAACAACAGCAAGGGTTCCTGTCGCAGCGTGGATTTCGGCAAAAAAAAGTCTTGTCAGCAGACCATGAAACGTCTTCATGATCTTTAGAGGGACACAAGTACAGAGACTGGTAATGATCTTTGAGAGGCAATTAAAGGGACACAAGTACAGAGACTGGGAATGATCTTTGAGAGGCAATTAAAGGGACACAAGAACAGAGACTGGTAATGATCTATGAGAGGCAATTAAAGGGACACAAGTGCAGTGACTGGTAATGATCTATGAGAGGCAATTAAAGGGACACAAGTACAGAGACTGGTAATGATCTTTGAGAGGCAATTAAAAGGATACAAGAACAGAGACTGGTAATGATATATGAGAGGCAATTAAAGGGACACAAGTACAGAAACTGGTAATGATCTATGAGAGGCAATTAAAGGGACACAAGTACAGAGACTGGTAATGATCTACGAGAGGCAATTAAAGGGGCACAAGTACAGAGACTGGGAATGATCTATGAGAGGCAATTAAAGGGACACAAGCACATAGACTGGGAATGATCTATGAGAGGCAATTAAAGGGGCACAAGAACAGAGACTGGGAATGATCTAACAGACGCCAACATGAACATACTTTGGAGGACGTGGGTACTTGAAGGTGTACCGCTTGTCTGGGTCGACCTCTCCTGGCACTCCAGCTTGTGGTGGATCCCAGTACACTCCATTGAACTGGATCTCATTCCACTCCTGAGTAGCCCATTTCACCCAGGCAGGTATACGTTCTATCCAAGCACCATCTGAAGTCTCCAGCCTGCATTTGATCTTGCACCTGACATGATATGACATGATATGGTGTTAGTCTCAGGAGTAACAACGTCCTCCTTTCACAGTAAAACATCATTTGTCTCCACGACATCCTCTACACGTTAAGTGATGACAAGCAAGTTGATGCGGAGACTCGAGTAAATGAACACTGCAACACCTCTGCAAAGGGCTTTCATTTGTTACCTGTGAGGCACGGCAGGTTGGCCATCTGCACCATCTGGCAAGAATAGTTCGAAAACCCCAAAGGGATTCTTCAAACCCCAGTGCTCAGCTTTTGGGCTCCAGTTGTTGAACTCTCCAATCAAAGCTAAAGCCTGAGGTCATAAGAGTCATTCAAGTTCTTGTTGAAGCAGGTGACTGCTCTCCATCTCTTTGCGTCAAGAAGTTCAGGTACAGCATGAACCTGCAACTTGATGAGTGTCAGTCTGACCAGTAGCATTTTCAGTCTGACCACTAGAATTGTCAGTCTGACCAATAAGATGCAGTGTCCTTTGACTTATTCTTCAAGAATTATGCAATGAAAGTGTTTTGTTCAATTGGAACACCTTCACACAAACATCAAGATCATCATCACCTTTGCCCCAGGCGCCCATTCTCGATACCACAACCCAGCCTTCCCGTCATGGGTGCCCCGATTGAAGCCGTAATACTTGTATCCTTTTAGGGGAGTAGTGGCAGCACAGCATTTCAATGACTAGAAAATGAAGTCAGTGTCTGTGCATAATGAATGTGGAAGTGCTTGCTTTGCAACCATTCCTCATAACTTTTCCATGACTTTAAGAGCAGTAAATATTAAGGAACATTTGCAAAAGAACGGCATCATAATATTGAAGAGAAAACCTGCAATTAAAGTGCGGCACCTTGAGCAAACTTTTGGATGCCACCCTCATTGTCATCAATGGATTGCCGAATCCTCTTAAACAAATCCCAGCGGTACTGGACATGATGAAGAAGATCATTCAATAACGAGACAATAGGCTCAAGACAAACAACAGCCACGTCAGGTGATTAGGTATGAACCAGGGTGTATGAATTGTCAGCGGCGTCATTATTGATCTTTCTGACAGTAATATAGTTATCATGCTATGGGGGCACTAATAAGACCGTTGTTGAGGTAGAGAATCTTTCAAATTCAGGCATTTACTATCCTTGGAGAGATGTGAAATCCCTTGATGTTTCTACACAACTAAGAAACAGCTCACTCGAAAGTGAGCTTCTTGGCCCCACAATGTCTGTGATCACAAGAGAGTAGAAAGAGTTGTGAAATTACATTAAAACAATATTCCTATTGGAAGAATTGCAAGCTTAGTTGTCAAATTCAACAAGAAAATGGTGCATCAAGATGTTGAGAGTGATCTGTAACACACCTTGTCCCACTTGAAGCTTTCAGTTCCATCATGAGTAGGGATTGGTGAGACTGCCCCATATTCCTCGATGAACTCGGTGCCCGTAGGCACATCGATAGCAGGTGACCAGTAATCTTCTGGCGATAGACCTCCAGAGAAGGCGGCCTTCACGTCTTCAACTGCGGGAATGGCAACGCCTGCTCTTTCCAGCTCTTCCTCCAAGAGACCAACGGCCTGAGTTGCTTCTTGAATGGTCTCCTTAAGTAGCTTATTTTCTTGCCGTAAGATGTCCAGCGGGGTCAAGAGAGGATCGGTCGACGCAGCGCGAGTTTTGATTGGTCTAGGTCTTCTGTTACTACCTTTATTTCCTGATGACGTAGGATGTTCAAGCCATGGCGTTAACAAAATTTACTCTATGTTGATGACTGTTGGTTAGTATCGAGCTTGCGCTGAGCACAACGATATGTACAGGGAAAGAGACGAACATGAGAAAGAGAACTTGCCAGTTGTACAGATTATTTCAGCAGTATGAGATGTAAATCTGATCTTGTTAATAGCGTGAGTCCCCCTAACAGCATACATCATCCAAGACTTATGAGTTGATTCCAAATGCATACACGAATCCCATTAACAGTGGAAATAATAATTTTAATAACACTGTTTCATAGTTCGTCGGTCCACGATTTCCTAAATAAGGTACATCCACACACCTAGGTCATTCTTTCACACCTGATTATGCATCCTAAGAAGAAAATCAGGACGACGCTCCTTTGTAATCTTCCATGCCTAATGTCATGCATTCTCAATAGGTTTTACAAGTGACACTCATGCTTACTCACTTCAAAATTCCAGTGGGTGAAATTTTGATTATGATTTTCTTCAGATTGTGCTCAAGGTATGCTCTAGCTTTCAATTCACTACCCACAACCTGCTTCCACTCCCACCATGGCAATTGAACTGCCAACCAAGTTCTTCGCCGCAACGCATGAGATCTGAAAACAGGTGTTGAAAGAGTCACAGCATCCACACTTGCTCCTCCTACGTTAAAAGGTACTCCAGCCGCAGCCCCACCAACAAATGGGTAGAAAATCGAGGCTCCTAGATCTTCAGAGTTGGGCTTTGATAGCGTGCGCAGCTTTAGATCATCCTTTGCATGCCCCAGCTTCTGTATTCTACTGGTATTGGGTAACGGAGCAGTGCTTGGCCGTGACATTGCGGTCAAGGACGAACCTCCACCTCCAAGAGCGTTGAAGTTAGCTGCTGTAGGCACTTCAGGCTCGTTATGCCAAGCGTTGATGGGATAGTCGTCTGATCCCACTATATCAATGGACAGCTGCCGGCCTCGGTATGTGGCCAGCACCAGGCTCTCAAACAGACCATCTGGTGTGAGCACATTTGTGTGAACATGGGATGCACCCAGTTGGAGCAAGAGCTTGGAGATGGTGGAAGCAAAAGCCTGATTTTGCTTCAGCTTCTTCGGGGACTTGGTCTTGAGGAGGTGCTTCCACACTGTGAGGGACTCCTGTGCGGAGAATCAGGAGGCCTTAAAAATCTTGACTAACCTTAACCCTGTCACCACTCACTTCTGATATCACAACCCTGTCACCACTAACTTCTAATATCACAACCCTGTCACCACTCACTTCTGATATCACAACCCTGTCACCACTCACTTCTGATATCACAACCCTGTCACCACTCACTTCTGATATCACAACCCTGTCACCACTCACTTCTGATATCACAACTCTGTCACCACTCACTTCTAATATCACAACTCTGTCACCACTCACTTCTAATATCACATCATAATTTATGGCGACTAGAAGTAGAAGAGCGGATTGATGAAGTTACATCTTCACAGCTAAAAACAAAACCCTCTAACACCATCATTTAATCGTATAATTTGAATTAGAGCAGATTCAAAAGGAGAGGAAGCAAGGCATATTGCTCTCTACACCAAATGGGATCCGGGATTCTTGGGCTTGCATGTATATTTGGATTTCAGGTCATGGTAAAAAAAATGAAATTGCTTTCATCACGTTCTTTAGTAATATCTGCTACTGTACTGGCCACTTACAATGATCAGCCGTGACCCCCCAAGCTCCAATCTCAGCTGATGGCCACATCCTGCATCCTCTACTGCAACGTATGCTTGTACCATCTGCAATCATGCAAGGGCGATTATGGTTGGTAATCCTGCCTCCCCTGCTTGTTGGAATTGTGTGTGTAGTAATCAATTCAACTGTAATGAAGCCAGTCTCTTACAGCAAACACACAGCCCACAGTTCAAATCCAACCCATATGAGATCATCATCATCATCATTCATTCATTAATATTTCACAGCGCACCTGCATCCTACAGGTCAAAGGCACCCCAAGCTGTTCTTTCACTCTGTCCACAACCAGCAGCATTGCTAGTCTTGCTAGCTGTATATACCTTTGCTCCCAGGCATCTGCCCACTCAAGCTGAATCTGCTGTACTAATGGGTCTAGCAGGCAACACACATCCTCAATCTCCTCAACAGGGCTATCAGCCCAACACACATTCGGGAACCCTATATGCTGATCCATGAGCTGTTGTCTGGTCTTTTGCTTTGCTATTTCTTGAATGACCATTGGATATGTAACCTGAGGTTTGTACAAGAAATTATCAGAGCTATAGTGAACAACAGTTTTGAAGCAGAGTTAAGGCAGAAGAAAGCACTACATTATTGTTAGTTTAATAATATAAGAAATGTTATCAGAACTTCTACTGTGACAGCTGAGGCCCACAATTCAGAGAGAGAGATTTTCTTCTAGGTTGAACACTCTAAGTAAGGTGGTAAAATGCATGCCCTATGATCCTCAGAAGTTGGACAGAAGCTGCCTTGCATCTACTACCCACCCTCAGTCCCTTCTTGGTATCCAGGCCAAAGAAACTGGTCACTGAGAGAATCTTCACGAGGCTCCATACTAGGGCGCTTTGAGCATCATGACTTGGCACAACGTCTGCGGCCATGATGAGAGTGCTGGCAGGAGTGTGGCCTCCCCAATACCTTCCACCTTCAAAGGGCTTTACAGGGATCTTATAACTTACTGGCAAGGATGAAGGGTGAGAGAGGGCTGCAGGCTTTGAAGTTGGATAAGCAGAGTTGTCTGTAAGATGCTTTGCTTCTCTTGCTGGGCTACTAGTACTGTTGAGAGATGTCTGCTGATTCAGAGCCTGCTGCTCTGGAGGTGGGATCTTCTGGCCCTGATTACCGGGCAGCAATGGATGAGTTGGACTGTCTGGGCCTTTAGCAAGATGTGCTGTTATTGTGTTTGATGTGTGCCTGCTGTTCATGACATCTAATGCAGCCTCTGACCATTTAACAGCCAAGTTCAGTGCAGAAGTAAGAAATGTAGCATTTCTATGTCGCATGAGGCGGAAGGACCAGCATAGTCTGGCCATGAGTCGGGGTGTAAAAGCACTGCCACACTTTGAAGCCACCTCTGCCATGGCCTCCACCATGTTCTGGTGGTAGTGGCCCACACCAGCAAAGCTGGAAGCAAGGCTTGTCAGGATGGGAGGGATTTCATATTTTGACATATTCTGTGTAATGTCTTTTAGAAGTGGAAGGGAAGCTGCAGCAACGGAGCAGAACATGGGACGGTGGTAAATCCTGAGTTTGCAGAAGGACTCCACCAAGGCCCCCATCTCGCTGAGACTCATGGAATCTGCATGATGGCCATGAATGTGATATCATGGAATCATATTCAGGAGGATCAGAATAGGGTAAAATAAGACACATTAAACCATCCTGCACCCAGTTGATATCAACCCCATTTATCCCCACACGTTGAATACATGTGGGTACTAATATGTAAGCATATTATGTTGAGTCCATACCTGCATTTTCTGTAACCCTCTCAGCCACAGCCTCAAACATGGCCTTGTGTGCAAACCCAGTGTTTGAGAATGAGGCCACCAGAGCTGCTAAATCACTCAGTGGGCAGCGAATGACCTGAGGCACCACATAGGAAGCGGCTGTAGCAAGCATGGTCTGACTGACCTCTCCAGTGCCCACAAGGGCTTGAACGAGCATGGCCAGGTCACCAGGTGCATAGCGGTGGCTGAACTGCATGGCAGCTGATTCCAGGGCACGATATGTCTAGAGCGGATCAGATTGAGGGTACATCAAGAGCGGATCAGATGAGGTAGAAGGTACATCAAGAAAGAGTTAGAGCCTTAGCTTAGAGAATCACAACATGCAGGGACATTTTCAAGCCGCAGGGAGCGGCTTGAAACTTGTTGATAGTCAAGAAATACTGATTTCTAAGACACAGTCTATTGGCATGAGTACATGCCAACATGAGTACTGCACGAAAATTCTACAAAAAAAACATCTTATTAGCAACTAGCATTTGTAACTAGGCAGGAGCTGTCCACTTACTGTGCTGTCATTAACCAAACACAAGAACATGCTGCTGCTGAGGTTACAAATGCCATGAACGGTATAGGAGGCATAGAATACAATCACATAAAGCCTCCTACCCGAGTTTCTATGTGCCCTGAGGTGGAGAGTATTTTTGCCATCACCGCCAGACTGTGTGGATCAAAGCCTGTAGCTCTGCCTGCAGCAGCTGCCGCTGTTAGCTCCACAAGCTCTGGATCCAGCCATCCTCGAGCCTGACCACCGCAACATTCGGCAGCACAGAGAATGTAGGGTTTAGGGTAAAACTAGTGGGCCCTGCATATTTGTCCATAGCCTTGCCAAGTTTAACGCTAGAAAGAAATGGTCCCAGAGACTAATTGATACTAAGGATGTGAGGCGTTGCAGTTTATATTGCCAATATTTATAAATATGCTCTAGTATTATGCCTTGTATGAATATTTGAGTTTAGAATTAAGATGCTCTGCAACCACTAGGTCTTCAAAACCTTCACTCTGATATTGAACCCCTGAGTGCATGCAATGTAGCCTTGCCGGCTAGTGCAGCAGTTTTAATGAGCATTGCAGGCAATGTAGCCTTGCCGGCTAGTGCAGCAGTTTTAATGAGCATTGCATGCAATGTAGCCTTGCCGGCTAGTGCAGCAGTTTTAATGCGTTTCAATTCTGTACATTGCAAACATATACAGGCCAGCGTAATAGCATCAGAGACAATAATTCCTCCTAAAAACCCCTAGATTTCTTACATAGCCAGTGTAAGAGCACAGAGACTGATCCCTCTCACCCGCCCCTCTACTTGCCTGCATAGCCAGTGCAAAAGCAGAGAGACTCTCACAGCTGGATGAACTTAGCATGGCTCCACCATTTCTTTTCAACATGTTCAGGACTTGAGTCTTGAAAGCCAGGCCTGGCTCCAGCTCCACTGCTGTCCAGGCAGCCTGGTGATTATACCATTTGAAGGAATATGTAGAATATGACCCATTAGGAGGTTAGGAGTCATTGGAAGGCAGAGTATGCTTTAGGAATAAGGTAGATGTAGAATCCTCAACGCTCCCACAAGGTATTTACACTGAGTCAGAACATGTAATATATGAACCTTTATTATGGGTACTAGTACCATAAGAACAAGCAGGCGACATCATACTGTTTGCATGGCATGAAGCATGTTTAGGAGATATCACTGAGACATTGTCATCTAAAAGAGTGTAGGGTATTCTCTGAAGGCCTGAAATAAAATAGAACGTACTCTGAGTGTCTGCTACTTGATCTGAACGCCCTCGTACCATCATTCGCTCCAAGTCTACAAGACTGAGAAGCTCAATACGGGATGGTTTCAGGTCCCTCTTTGTGACTTGGAGCACCACCTCATTGGTGACTTCAACGGCCTGTGAGCGTCTCATGCCAACGTGAGCCTTTGATTGCAACATCTGAGTGATGCGAGCACATATGGCAGCTAGGGCGCTGGGGTCAAGTTTGAGTTGGGCAGTGGGGGCCACGTAGCCCTCAGTTTCAGCGACATCCTTAGGAGGTGGGCGGATCAATGTGCATCGCTGAGGCAGAGGACGGTGCTGCCGCTCATACAGCAGGGCCAGCTCCTGTGTTGATGAGTAGACTCAGTGATTGTAAAAGCTGAATTTGGGTTGCATCCTGCCATGTACCTGAATTCTGTTAGCACTCATTATCTTTTCCATAATGTGCGATGAGCCCATGGCGAGTGTGAAGCAGAAGAGCGACAATGCCCTCAGAGCTTTAGTCTTTCACATAACTTCTTTTCTAAAATATCATTCAGCTGCTCATATCAACAGATTTACAAAGAAGACCATTCGCTCAAACGGTACTGACTTTTCTAAGCCATAAAAAAACTGCATACCCTGCTGTGAGAAAACTTCAACGACAGAAATGATAGTGCTTTGCATATATAATTTATAGTAATAAGAAAGACTTGCGGCTGTATTGTAGCAGATGATATCCCTAAGGAATTTGCTGTCGTTCAGAGTATCTTCTTTGTTTGTGTATATTTAGATAATTTAAAATTTTAAACTTCAGACAAATGGAATTAACTCTTCCTGAACACATGGCGAAAATTATCAGAGAATGTCCTGAAAAAGTTATCGGACTGAACTCTAGATTTAGAGACATCGTACTTAGTCAGAAAGGTTTGTACATCTGTTTGGATGTTCACAGAGTAAAAAGGTAATGTGGGCCTGGACTTGAAAACCAACATAATTTGATGTCATGCATGGTACAACTGCTAGGATCTGAGCCTCTCAAATAATGCGATTGGTGGAGCTTGTGCGGCCGCATCTGTACTTGCGCCCGCACTGTTCCGCCTGACTGGGCTTACGAGACTGTGCTTTAATGACAACAGTTTTGTTTTCTGCTCTGGAGTTGTTTCCGAGAGAAATTGAAAGGCGAGGAGAGCATCATGAAGCTACCTACTTTAGTAGTATGTTTGTTGTATCTCCAGAGGGCTATGTTACTGCAGGTTTGCAGCACCACTTGCGAGGACTCTAAAGTCTGCATATGGTTGGGAATAGTCTGGGAGCTGAGGGTGCGGTGATCCTAGGTCATGCGTTGAAGGATATGCCTCACAGAACTTGACATCAGTTACAATGGGCTAGGAACTGCAGGTGCTTCAGCGTTGGCTAATGGCGGGCTAGAGCACTCTGCTAGGGGCATGCACTGCCTTAACTTGGGTTTGAATAAGCTGTAGGGGCATGCCCTGCCTTAACTTGGGTTTGAATAAGCTGTAGGGGCAAGCACTGCCTTAACTTGGGTTTGAATAAGCTGTAGGGGCATGCCCTGCCTTAACTTGGGTTTGAATAAGCACTGATGCAGTGATGGAATGGGATCACAGCACTTGCCTCTGTGATGGAACACTTGACAGAATTGAAATCTCATGTTGAGGGTTTGGATTATATTATCAATTTCGGAAACAGAATTTATGGGCATCCAGATCTCTACATGCACAGCTTCATTTTTCATCTTTCAGAGTACTAGTTAAAGGGGGAAATTGATGATGATGAAGCAGTTTGAACTTGCCGGGATGTAGGTGCTTCTGCTTCACTCAGACCCTCATGATGCAGGTAATCATCTACTATCAGGATTTCCAGTGAAAAGAAATGCATTTTTAAGAACCTTCTTGGCGAGGTTTGTCATTATAACAGTGAAAGGCAGACTCTGAAAAGAATGCTCTGTTGACTATTATCCCTGATGTTCGAAAAATAAGTAAATTAATAAATAACTCAATGGACCCATCATACACCCATCATACATCCTCAACCTCAGCAGCATTTCCACATTGAACTTTCCTCTCAAAACATTCCTGAAAGTATCAAGTGTGTTTGAGAAAGCAATTAACCTAATTAGCAGATCAAAGTATCATTTTATTAGGATTAATTTCTATTCACGTTACCATTCTTCTGCTAGTCTAGATCATGTTGAGCTGATATGATTATGACTGCTTACTAGGCATCAGAGTCGAAGTAATGTCAGTAATTTCCCAGTAGTGTTTGACCTAGTTGCCATGACATGTTAGTAGCTATATTAGCTTGTTCCCATTATCATGCGACATGCTCAAAGCTGCAGTTATTCTGCGAAGCAGGTGATCTCTCAACTGATGAGTCATGTTCTTGCTGCCTGACTGAACTATTACCCAGTAAGGTATCACTACAGGTAGCCACCCTTTTAAAATCATAGCTTGCAAACGCACTCTGGCAGCGCTAAGAGCCCCAGGGGGACATACTGCTGTTGAATATGGCATAGAAGTCAAAGTGCTAGTCAAGCCAGATGCTCCTTGTGTCTGAACAACCACTTCGTCATCATCAAGAGCAGTAGCGGAGGCAGAATCCTCATGATGAAGGCTGGAGGCCCCGTCAATCCATGTGGAAGATGATTCATCTGCTTCAGGATCAGCAGGCAATCCTGTTCGAATGTCTGATGATCCTGAGGCCTCATTATCATCAGTGCTAGCAGGCGGTGTTGTCAGATCATGCCCTGATGTAGCATGTCGTGATATGGAGCCATGGTTGGAGGGAAACATGCCAGGTCCCCAAACATCCACAGCCAAAGTCTTTCCCAGCACCTTCACCAGGACCAATGCACTTTGCAAGTTCTGACTTTGTACCTTCTCATGATGAACCACAGAAGTAAGATCCAGCTCTTTCAACTCTCGTTGCAAACATTTTCGCAAGTCATCCACATGCCGGCCTCTGCTCACAGTGCTCTTATCATTTCCAAGCTCGTGGCGGCTAAGGGACAGAGGTTGTAATAACAGGCTATCGGCAAAGAGCTGGTCATATGCAGAGACACAATGCTCCTACAAAGTATAATAATGGAAAAGGAACATGAAGAGATCAAGATAGAAGTAATAGGGCGAAATACAGGATGATGTATGATTATCATGCGGCGCGAAGGATTGCGTAAGCAGACCATCAGCATTTTAATTGTTTTGACACTAGAGCACTGTTAGCAGCTCGTTGCACAATCCTGATGAGAAGCAAAGAATGTGATGCGTGAAGTACATCTTCATAGCCAGTCCTCCGCCAATGCACATCATCTACCTCGTGATGCCATCGAGATCCACCTCCCAATTGTTCGTAAGCCCCCAGATCCTTTAATGCCATCACCGCTTGACCCACCTGCTTCATCAAAATGTTTAAGAAGTCAGTCCAACAGGTTACCTTGTGTCATCAATGTGTTTTAGAAGCAGTTCCCATCAGTAGTCCAGCAGGTTTCCACAGCTAAAACTCACAAGCTAGGAACAAGTAAGTGAAACAATTGAGTGTTACTACCTGTGCCTGGCTGATCCTCAAGTTACTACCTGTGCCTGACTGATCCTCAAGTTACTACCTGTGCCTCAAGTTACTACCTGTGCCTGACTGATCCTCAAGTTACTACCTGTGCCTGACTGATCCTCAAGTTACTACCTGTGCCTGACTGATCCTCAAGTTACTACCTGTGCCTCAAGTTACTACCTGTGCCTGACTGATCCTCAAGTTACTACCTGTGCCTCAAGTTACTACCTGTGCCTGACTGATCCTCAAGTTACTACCTGTGCCTGACTGATCCTCAACAGAGATCTCCAACCATTAGGCGGAGCATCCTGAAGACGATCCAGCACATCGACCAAGAGGGTCATGTAATGCATGTTGATGCTACTGCTGGTCTCCTCCTCCTCGTCCAGACTCATATTGGATGACAATGTTGCGTTCTGAGCATGTTTTGATGATACTCTGTTATTGCCGATGGCCTTGCTTGACTTGTTGAATAGACCACTAGAGCATTGGATGGTCAGCGTCAAAGGTTGTATCAGAGCCTCCAGGTCTTGCAGGTCAAGAGCATAGTTGTCTTTTGCAACTGCTTGATGAGTCATGTTGCTTAGTACAGGCTGGGGAACAGGTTCCGTCTCCAGTGCATGGCAAAGTGTAGGGAGTATGACCTGGTTTGGAGGAGATACTGATTGAGGTGTGAAGTACTAGGCTGTTGTTTACAGCATTGAAATATATCATGCAACATATTCTGTTTTGTGAATCCTATAAATATCCTATAAATAGCACCATCATCCATTTAGTATTTTCTTCACAATCCTCACCTGCAATAATGCCTCGAAATCTTCCCCAAAGAGGCATAAGATTTGCAGCATCTGGATTGATGGCTTGAGATCTGTTGCAGAGACCAAAGCAGCAGCGGAGCTATTGGAACGCAATGGAGGCGGAAGTGTGAAAGAGCTAGCAAATGAGCCAGAGCTTTGCCTTGAACTGAATTGTGCATTGGGGTGAAAGCATGACTCCGTATCTCTACCACCACCCACTTCAGCATAGTGAGAGGCATTGTTTGAGAATCTGGACACAAAGTGTGTCGCTCGTCTCCTGATAGCTGCAAGAAATGCGTTGTTCCTGTGCTTAGCTGTGCTGTAAGCCTCACACAATGTGCCCAGAGATGCCATGTTCATACCCTGTATTAAGTCTCTGCTAGTGAGAACATCCGCAACGTGATCAAGAAACAGCGGGGCAGAATGCCCTGAATTTGAAAAACTCCATGCAAAGCGAGAAAGGAGAGATAATGAGGGAGGCTTCACATCGTGTGTCCCCCCATGAGAGACATCACTGAGACTTGGGCCTGCAAACTTATTAGCCGGCTGCACCATGGCCCTCTTCTGGTTTATTTTAGCTGCATTTCTGACAGGGCCTGCCATGACCTGCTGCATACTACCCCAGGCAACACAACTACTCTTTTTTAATGAAGGTTGCCCACACTTGGATGCTACCTCCCTTTGTCCCTGCTGCAATGGCTGTAAACCCACAAATGTGAATGAAGCAGCTGCATCTCTTTCCCCTAGGAGTTGCCTCCCTGCCCTTTCCAGGCCATTGAAAAGCTGTGGAGAATAAAGATCGAGAATGGAATAGGACTCGGCAATACGGCCCAAGTTGTCTAGGTCAGCAATATCAAGCTTGTCCATGGAGCCTGCCTCATCTTCGATGAGAGAAAGCGCACGACGTGAGAGCCCAGAGAATAAGAACTCGTGGCTGAAGCTGCACTTAGCAAAGGCGTATGCAACAAAGGATACCTCCTCCAGCGTCAGTTCATCCACAAAAGTAAGCAGTTTAGAAGCTGAGCCAGACAAGAAGGTATGGCTAAGTGTGCTGGCTCCAGCGCACGAGAGAGTGTGGAGGACTGTCACCAGTTCTTTCCGGCTCATGTGGGGTAAGAGCTGGTTGGATAAAGAGCTGAAAGACATGTACGTCTGCACAGGTATTGCAGTAAAAGAAAGGATATTTCATCTCATCAGACAGCAGTCAGGCGCATGTACAACAGGTATACGGCCTTAATTGACCTACTAGCTACCGCTGATCACTTGAGGTGACAGCTATAGCTGCCACATGATCATGTTTATATCTGTATATGATATGCAACTCAGCATGTGGTGCTGCGGTCACACTTTACACTTTACAATATTGCAGATGATGGCTTACTGCTTAGTCTAATCAGTACTCACCTTCAGGTCTGTATGTCCAACTTCCCAGAAGCTGCACATCAGAATGGCTAAGCTTGAAGCGTCCAATGTCTTTGTCATTGATTTCTTAAGGGCAGCCTCCACACAGAGAGCAAGGAGCCGCGAATCCAACCAACCAAGCCGCTGCAAAAACAACAGTACATGCAAAAATGAGGTGTTGCTTGTGCAATCAGTTTCAATAAGTAACACCTTTTCACATACACAAACTCGGCGGACCTCTTTATTTGACTGTAAGCCACATGCATGCATGAACTCTGACTGTAAGCTACATGCATGCATGAACTCTGACTGTAAGCTACATGCATGCATGAACTCTGACTGTAAGCCACATGCATGCATGAACTCTGACCAGGAGTCTCACCAATGTCTTGACGAGCATGCCATAAATCATCCCTTACTCCAGATTCTATTGACTAGAAGTCACAATGAAGTCACATTAATAAGGTCACATGGACGTCACAAAGAAGTCACATTAATAATAAGGTCACATGGAAGTCACAAGGAAGTCACATTAATAATAAGGTCACATGGACGTCACAAAGAAGTCACATTAATAATAAGGTCACATGGAAGTCACCAGGTGGAAAAATGTGCTCCACATCCTCATCCAAGGAGGACTGTTGGCACCACTTACAAGTGCTAGAAACAAAGCAGATAGGACCAACCTGGATCCCAATGAGGACTGTTGGCAACACTTTCAAGTGCTAGAAACAAAGCAGATAGGACCAACCTGGAGAAGCCTGGTGGCGCTGGCAAGATGCCTGGCAGAGGCATATCTCAACCTCCCTCCACTGGTTGGGTTGAGCCACCACAGCACCTCACTCCTTATGGTGGTGGAAGGGCTAATGTTGAGGCAGGCCCATGAACCCTAAGTTAACCACACAGAAGCCTGTTTAAAAAGTCAGTCCATCAATCATCATGCTTGACCCATGAACCCAATGAACTCAAATGTCAGGCAACATGTGTTCATCTTCATTCCCCAGGTATTTGTGCTGACAAGAACACCGAGTCTCACCATCAGTTCACACAAATCCTCAACATTGAGATCTGAGACACACACTGTAAGCTCCCTGGTTATGGCCTCGGTCAGCGATACAGCCAGATTCATGTCTGATTTTGAGAGAGTCTTGAGCTCTACTAAGCGTGTGATTGTGCCGCATATTTGTGCGAGATGTGTGGGACGAATAGCTATTGCTGCTGAATCCAAGCTGCTGGGCTGCAAGGTTGCATCCCTGCTTCTATCTCCTAAAGAAATTCTTGTATACTGATTAAAAATGTTTGCCAGCTCCTGAATCCCACAATTGTAACAGAAACAAACTGATTTTAAGCAGACAAGACTTTTGATAATGAACGTCTCAGCTTAAATAGACGCTTCCGGATCACCAGCCCATGACAACCAGTGAGATCAGCACCATGGCTTAGTATCAAGGCTTTACTTGTGACAGGAGCATTTATTCTTTGAAACAATTGTCATTTTACTGCAGTTCAGTCACACCTGCAGGCTAGTAGTGGCCCGAATGCGTTGCGTTAGGCTTGCATTGTTGAACCCTGAATTCTCTGCAGTTGTCTCCATCCGTCGAATTGAAAGAAGCTCATGATTCAGACTGGAACCATATGCATTCCAGGGTTTGAAAACAGGCGAAAGAAGCCTGCTAGTAGGGCTCCACTTTGAAATATCATGGCTACTAGCAGTATTATGACGTAGCACCTTGAGAGCCATGCTTCGATCTTCTTTATATCTTGCATGCCGCGACCTCATTGCCATACCCTCAATGGAGCAGATTGCCCCATCTATTGCTGAATCTGGGCTTTCATGCTTATTGTTTGGTCTCCTGCTCTCTGCATCCTTGTTTCCCTTGTCAGTGGCACCGTCAGCACTGTTATAAAAATTGCATTCATCATGCGTCAGTAAAGGGAAGGCTGAGCTGTTTTGGCGCACTACTTTTGAAAGTTCTGTGATATCAAATATCGATAACCATGGGAAACTAGCGTCAGGAATACAAGCTGAGTACCATCTTAGAGTTGAAGTGAGCATAGACGCTGCCGTTTCTCTTCTTTTTCGCTACGAGTAAGAAGTGAAAGCGATCGGGTTTCGGGTTTTGAGTTTCAGTAACGTGGTATCTTACCCTTTGCGCATCGACACTTCATATATAAAATGTCATCGAGATTATGAAGCTCCAAAGTATTACTTACCATTCTGCACCCGCTGGGACATCGTTATGTCGATTCAGTGCTGCTCACTACGTTCGCTGGATTGCTCTAGGTGGTCTCAGGTATATTTTCCCCCCTCAATATATATGTATTCTGTGCACATGTTTTTTATTTGTCTGATCACTGAACTCAGCAAAAAAAAGCCTTCCAAGAACGAGACTGGAGATGAGGCGGTAGGATCAAAATGTGCAATAGCCTCTATATATCTTTCTGGGAGATGATATACCTTGAATCAATGCAGGCATATGTGTGCAAAGAACTCGTTTGCAGGGCCCATGCGCTCCATGCGTCTGAGAGGCAGGCTAACCCACATGATGAAGAAGACGCTGAGCAGGATATCTGGCCTTCCTCTCAATCCCAGTCCAATGTTGCAAGACTTGTTTCACTCATATTCAATCCATCTGCATCTGTGTCCAGGCTGTCGGTTCACGTCAAGTCGCTGCCCACCAAAGTGGGTGTCCGCACATCATGTTGTGAATGAACCTGACATTATTCTGAATAAGTTATCCCAGTTATATCTTTTTTATTCATCCTAAAATTTCCATTGATGACAAGATTTGAATGAAGGGCTTCCTGCAAACATGTTGTATTAACTGCCATTCCTCTAAAGCTAGTATTGTTGGCTTGAGTATGCTTATTGATATCTGTTTATGAATTCAGGACTTGATTGCAGCATTGCTGACAGCACAAAGACAGCTGAGATCAGCAGATGCACTCACTCTGGAACCGCTACAGAGGCACTTGAAACTAGCTCTCTCAGAGCTGAACAAGCGTGCTGACCTGTCCTTGCATGTACGCACTGCTAGCACCATGATTACGCTATTGAAGCTGGCTCAGCTGATATCATCGGCACCACTTGGGGAGGCGGGAGAACAGTACACTCTTGCCCAGCATCATATACTGGAACACACCCTCAACATAGTAAGTTGAGAGTAGATACATGATGCATGTGCTTTTGTATTTAAGAACCCTAGTGCACTTTACAACTCTATTGCTTTTATGAGTGGCACAGGTGGTGGACGTCTGATAAAACCCCATTGTCTTACCTAATTGATAACCCTAAACCCACTGTCTTACCTAGTGCATACAAATTGTAACATGTTTGCTAGCGTACATCATAGGAGTTTTACAAAGGTGAAAGTATAATCAACAGTGATATGAGGGTAACACACCATAACATCAGGTATCAACAGTGATATGAGGGTAACACACCATAACATCAGGTATCAACAGTGATATGAGGGGGTAACACACCATAACATCAGGTATCAGCAGTGATATGAGGGTAACACACCATAACATCAGGTATCAACAGTGATATGAGGGTAACACACCATAACATCAGGTATCAACAGTGATATGAGAGGGTAACACACCATAACATCAGGTATCAACAGTGATATGAGGGGGTAACACACCATAACATCAGGTATCAACAGTGATATGAGGGTAACACACCATAACATCAGGTATCAACAGTGATATGAGGGGGCAACACACCATAACATCAGGTATCAACAGTGATATGAGGGGGCAACACACCATAACATCAGGTATCAACAGTGATATGAGGGTAACACACCATAACATCAGGTATCAACAGTGATATGAGAGGGTAACACACCATAACATCAGGTATCAACAGTTAATGAGGGTAACACACCATAACATCAGGTATCAACAGTGATATGAGGGTAACACACCATAACATCAGGTGTATATGTTTCCCAACTTTTCTGCAGGTCTCTGTCCAGACCATGAAGAGAGATGACCTGTCAGCTGTGCTGGGTTGTGTGGTCACCAATCTCCAAGTCAGAGGTTCCAGGCACCAGCCCTCACTTTCAGAGGTGCTCGGGGTGATCCAAGCAGTAACAAGGTGTCTTAAGGCAGAAGTAGCCGCAAAAACAGGTGATGCTGTTGCAGAATCCGGAAGTCGCAATGTGAATATGATGGGAGGTCCTGGACCTGTTGGGAGAGGTGGGCCTAACACTTCAGCTGCTGCTGCTGCTTCGAGGCAGAGCCGTGGTGCAGAGATTAGCAGTGAATGCGCTGCACCTGTTTCTGCATACAGAACAGACCTGATCTCCTTGGAGAGGCACAGGTCGGCCTGGTCTGACATCCTGAATGCTACATTCCTCATCATAGAGCAATACACCCTTCCACGACTTCTCTCTACTGACTGCGACAATGCTGACATATCAAGTGCGGGTGAAGGGGTGCTGGGTACCAGCAACACTGCTATTGCTCAGAATGGTGATGAAGAAGATGATGATGGGCTTTCCTTCCATCCCTCTGCTATGGTCTTCAGGATGCAAGAGCTTGTTGCTTCAGCAGTTGGTATAGCTCCAGAACTGGGAGCCATGGCTGTGACCGCACTGCTCAAGTCATGTGTGATCTTGCGTGCTTCCATACCCTACAATCTGGCTCAGGTAATTTATTGGCAAAGATTTAATGATAAATACTGAGGCTGGTGATGTTGGTAAACTAAGCAAACATGCTTCTAATTCCGACCTTTGCTGATCAAACACTCTTTTAATTGTGTGTTAAAATTATGCTCACCACCACATACATGTCTTCACAAAGCAAATCCTTTGTGTGTAATGCTACTGGAAATGACTAAGTTGTCCCATGCCTATCCTTCCTTTTCATGCCGAAGTCCTCAGGGAGCAATTTTTTTTTCACCCTCTTACATTGTCAGGCTGTCCTAACTGAGGCCTATGAGGATGTTGACCCATGTCAGTGGTCTCATCCACTGGCTATCCTTTTAGTACACTTGAGAGGGGACTGTTATCCTTCCAGCCACCGTCCAGGACCCAGCAACAATAAGGTGTATGGAGAAGATGACACAGACAATACATATGGCTATCAGGATGCAACGACAGCAGCAACACATAGCACTCATTATGTTTCAAGTCAGGTGGCAAGCTCATGGATCTTCCAACTGATGAGAGAAAAAGAAGGGGCTCTTCTTAGGACATTATTGAAGAAGAAGAAGATGGATACAACAAGTAGCATCCTTACTATTCCCACGGACACCGCTCGTCATTATCCTTCTGCAGGGTCTAGTAGTGTTGTTATCAGTGGTGCATCACAGCAGGATTCCTTTCTGGAGCATGTTCTACAGCAGCTTGAAATTGCTCGCCTTTTACCGGCTGACATAGAGTCTTTTGCTGATGGCAACAGTACCAGAAGCTTTGATGAGATGGAATCAGATGACACCAGCAGCCTGGTTGCAGCAAGTTATAGCTCGAGCTCTACTAACTCCACATCCAAGCGATACCAGGAAGGTGGTTCATTGATGCCGCTGTTTTGTCATGAGTTGTTGCTGTGGAATGATAATCAGGTTGAAAAGGAAGGTGGAGAGGGTCTGGACCTGGAAGACCTTGCTGCATTGTACCGCTGTCAAGTGGAAGCAGCTTTGGATGACGAGGGAACACTACTATCTGAGGTTAGTTGAGAATGGATTATACTTGTTTTCCTGCGGTGATGTTTACATGCACTTTACTTGGGATATGGAATGAATGACAGAGTAGGTGTCAATGAATGTGTTAACTGAATTGAAGCCAATTGTATAGCATGTCTGCTGAATTAGGAGCAGGGGTTTTAAAAAGCTTTCTTGCAATGCCTGAGGGTTTAAAATGTAACCTGTTGTGTTGAAAGCAATGTGTCATTATGCCAGCAAGAGTGATCCATACTATATCAGGAGCTTCTTCTCAAGACACCGGTACAGCATTGGTCTCCAACAGCATGTGGTAACGTGGCTGTCGCCCTGTACATTCACAAATCCAGGAATGCTTTATCTGTGGCTGTCAGTGCAACGAATTCTGATGACTCATCCGATACGTCATTCACTCTTCATGATGGAAGTGACAATAAGACTGCAGACGAGACTCAAAGGATGCTTCTGAAGCAAGTTGAGGGAAAGCTTGTAGAAAATGGTGCAAGTGCCTTGCAGCAGATTTCTTACAGGTATTGGTTTCTTCTGTACTTGCCTCAGCTGTTATCAATCATTTGAACAACATGATCATTGATTGCTTGAAATGCATGATGTCTTTAGTGTGTGTCTAGAGTTGTGTGTACTCTATTGTAGTTCAATCAAGGAGATCAGCTTGTCAGCATTTCAATATGCCTTCACAAATTACTCGTTGGGTTCACTTCACAGGCTGCTGGCAAACCTTTACCTGATAAGTAGTGCTGCCTCGTCTCATGTTGATGGAGGTTCTGTTGAACTGAAGGGCTTGGTTCAGCCACTTTGTATCAAAGCCCTAGCAACCAGAGCCTGCTCTCAGGCCCTAGTGTTACATCCTGCTACTGACTACTACAGCCCCAAGACTGAGGCTGTTGACTACAGCTCCAAGACTGAGGCTGCTGACTACAGCTCCGATACTGAGGCTCCTGACTACAGCTCCGATACTGAGGCTGCTGACTACAGCCCCAAGACTGAGGTTGCTGACTATAGCTCTACCACTGCTGCAGGAACTGCCAGCCGCCTCGACACTGCCAGCATTGATGTGACAACTACAGGGCAGATGGGACAAATATGTGACGACATTGTGACTCACCCCTTCAGTTCTTGCTATTACAGCATGGCTCTCAACAAGGAGATCTTGTCTTCACTCTCGTCGGGTAGGCTGCTGTCGTATTCAGCTGTTGCTATGGTCGAAAATTGTGCTGGGGTACTGCTGGGAGGTCCTATATCATCTGACAACAATGGTTATCACAGAGAATCTTTTCACCAAGAAAATGATGAAACAACTGAAATTAGCATGTGGCATGACTATGATGGCAGCTATGGCATCCTCCTCCTCCTTACCACTACTTTGCAGTTCATACCATACCTCCTTTCTCCAAGGGATGCAGTCCAGTTGCTCAGCGCACTTGCATGTAACAAGCACCAGCTTCAGCAAGCACTGCGCAGTCTAGGAAGTCCTATTGGATCAGGAGGTCCCACTGAATCAGCTGCAGAGTCGAAAATGCATAGAACATCATCACTTACTGGTGAGGCTAACCTCTTCGTTACTGATGTACCGGATTTGGCCATCAAGAAGCAAGTGCAGCAGCTGTACCCTCGAGTTCTTTCAAGGCTCAGTCTTCACATAACAGAGAATGTGAAGAGTTTTAAGATGGATCAGCTGGTTTCAGTCCTTGAGAATCTGTCTGTGCTGGGCTGGAGACCTGGGATTTTGCTAAGTAGCATTTGCCAACAGCTAATAGGAGTTGTGAGTAGTGTGGAGGTGGTACCATTGCAGGACGAGGAAAACAGGAGGCGGAGCCTCGTTATGGCATCCATGCAGAGTGCTTTGCTGAGTTTAGCCAGGCTGAGGTACAGCAAGGGTCCAGCTATTGCCATTGCTACTTGGTGCTTGAAACATGGACGCCAGTATGGTGTAGAGCCTGAAGCACTTGCTGGCATGGTGTGGGCATGTGGGCGCATCAAGTTCCGCAAAGACGCATTACTCAAGCCTGTGCTTCAAAGTCTGTTAGGGACCAGTGATAAGCTGCCTGTTTGGTGAGTTAGAAATGACTAAGGCTTGCTACAGCAAGTGAGTTAATAAGATGCCATGATGGTCTGGCTGTACTGCAGTTATCACAACAACAACAATATGTGACTTAGATTGATGGCAAGTTATAGAGCCATTTTGTATGTTATGGTCATGCCAACTGTTATGTTATGGTCATGCCAACTGTTATGTTATGGTCATGCCAACTGTTATGTTATGGTCATGCCAACTGTTTCAAATCAGGTGTCTAGCCCATGTGGTCTGGTCATGTGCAACTCTTGGGTATAGCACTGAGAGACTCTCTGATTGGGCCGTCCAGCAACTGGGTGGTGGCCTGAGGTTACGTCATGACACCATCTCTGCTCAGACACTGAGCAATCTGGTTTGGGGTCTATCCCGTCTGGGTTGCCAACCAAGTCCCGCCTTCTTGATGGAGGTGCTCATGAGAGCTGATGCTCTTAAGGAAGACTTTAAAGGTCCAGAGCTGTCTGCTCTCTTATCAGCTTTAGTTTGTTGGAGGAAGCCATTGATGCAAACAAAGCTCTACACTGCTGCGTCTGAACAACAGAGCCCCGGTAATACTTCCCTGATGAACATTGCCACTATTGTTCTGTCAAGGCTCCTGGGTTACACAGAAGATGAGGTCCTGTCAGGTAAGGATTATGCTAAAGAAGCTGAGGGCCTGACAGGCTGGGCATTGTTGCTTTATTTCGCCATGCTGCTGCTAATAAGTACTTTCCACATGCAAATTTTTCAGATTGGTAATAATGCCATTACCAGTATATCTTTGTAATAAATTCAGAGCTTATTATGCTGTGTCTTTTCTTATCAGGTGAAGTACTATGTAGACGCCTGGACGTGGAAGGTGCTGTTGGCTGTGTCTGGGCTCTAATCAGGTATGATATATATGACCAAAATCCTTTTCAGGATGGGCAGAAAACATGCTTCTGCTGCCTATATCAGAATTTTTTATCCAAGAATGCTTGTAGGAATGATTTCCATCAATAATCCTTTCCCTAGTATTTCCAAGGTTGGGGTAATACTGTTGAGCACATAATTAATTGACATTGATACGTACCATTATCCTGCTATGCTAGTACGTCTGTTCTATCAAAAACAAGTACATCAGTACATCATGACACACTGCTTGCAGTCTGGGGAGAAAGCCCTCTTTGGTGACCCTGCGGCACCTCTCAGGACACATAGCATCTGCCACTACCTTGGTTGGATCCAACAAGTCATTTGGAGCCTCCAGCACCTCACACTCTGGATTATTCTTTCCTGAAGCTGACAAACAATTGTATGCCTATAGCTCAGATCATGCCTCCTCTGCATGGAGGGTTTGACCGGGACATGATCATCACTGTAGTGTATGCCTATAGCTCAGATCATGCCTCCTCTGCATGGAGGGTTTGACCGGGACATGATCATCACTGTAGGGTATGCCTATAGCTCAGATCATGCCTCCTCTGCTTGGAGGGTCTCAGATCATGCCTCCTCTGCATGGAGGGTTTGACCGGGACATGATCATCACTGTAGTGTATGCCTATAGCTCAGATCATGCCTCCTCTGCATGGAGGGTCTCAGATCATGCCTCCTCTGCATGGAGGGTTTGACCGGGACATGATCATCACTGTAGTGTATCCTATTCATGATCTTTTGACTAGATGTTTTTATATTACATGCTCAGGGTATCACACGTCTTGTCCTGATTCAAAAAATCTTAAAAACATTCTGACATTATTATGCAGCAAACGTGAATTTCCTCGTCCTTATGCGTTTGAATTCTCTGACTTACACTTGCGTCTCAGGGCTCCCACATTTAAATGGAGCCATGGAGAAGTCAACGATGCTGCCATGTGCAATTTCTTAATGGCTTGTTACCGTTGCCACTACACACCCAGAGGGCTCCTTGATGTGTATTCAGCTGATTTGGGTTGCAGGCTTCTGCCATTAAGGCAAATGCCATTCACCAGTAGTTGTAATGGTGCTCATGACAAGCAAGGTGGTGGCAGTAAGGGGGTTATGGAAGGTGTTATGAAGGATGCAACAGGCGTGTCAATCTAGATTACAGTGTTCATTGTTCCCAGCCATGACATCATTAATGTCATTTTATTACCACAATCAATTCAGACAGTGTCAGAACAATTTTTATTTGTAGTAATGAGTTGAAGATGTGCCTGATTTCTTTGCTATAGATGGCCCCCATGTCGTGGATAAGATGGGTGCCGCTCTTCCTTCATCATCTTTTGGACGGAAAATGGGTGAGGTCAAGAGCTTGGCTGGAAGTAGGGAGGGGATACCTGGCCCAGATGAGTGCGCTTCAGCCTGTTTGGCGCTTGGATTGCATAGATTGCATGATGTGGGTCTCCTTCAAGCGCTGGAGCAGGCTGCTATCATGCATATGAGGGAGAACAAGGTGTCACCTCAGCTGCTTGCAAGTAAGGATGCAACAGATGCTCCTAGGTCAATGCTATGCAAAGAAATGGGTTAGTGGTAAAGTAATAGTTCAGAGGTCATGCAGCTCTAAAAGTCTGTAAGCACTGAATGATTCTCTTTTTCTTCTTGAATACTTTAGGGATGCTGCATGGTTTTGCTTTGGCTGGATACTGCCCTAAGGCATGGTTCAGGCAGGGATTACCTCGTGCCCTCCGTATCTCTATCCATTCTATGAGCCTCCCCCAGCTAGCTAGGGTCACATCTGCTCTCGGCAGCTGGAAAAAATACATGGTTGCTGTAGGCCAGGAGCGACAAGCCTGGACAAACCTTCTTAATCGAGCCCTTCTTCCTGCATTGGGATCAAAGCTACAGGCCTCTTCTCCCTCTCCCACTGTGGCCATGTTCCTGTTGAATGGACTAGGCTCACTAGAGCTTTCAAAACAAACAGAGGTCACGAAGACAGTGGTGGGCTGGCTCATGCAACCCAGCTGTACTGCTCCCTTCTCATCAGCCCCCACTTCCCAGCCAGCCTCTGCTGCTGATGCTCAGTCCCTGGAGGGTCCTAGCACTGACGTCGTTAAGGCTTCATCTGAAACTGCAGTAACTTTGAAATCAGGGCTCCCCCAGCAGAATCTTCCACAGCCACCTTCTTCCTCAGCCTTGAATCCAAGTCATACCTTACTCAGCTCATCGCAGTCAGACAGATCTATCTGCTCCTTCATCTGGAGCATGGGGAAACTGAAGTATGACAGCCTGGAGGCATTGACCACTTGTACCACAATTCTCACATCACGCCATAATTTAGAGCAACATGCCTCAAGTATGGGTGTTGCTGATGTAGTGCGTTGCTTATGGGGCTGTGCCAAGTTGAATCGTCACCCTGGAGACCCACTCCTAGCAATTCTGCATCGGCAGTGGAGGCTCCTGACTTCGGATCTAGATCTGGACTCCCAAGGTGGTACTGGAGCATTATCCCAATCGAATGTGGGTCTACAAGAAGACCTGCTGTACGTGAACCTGTGCACAATCTTGTACTGCTTGGCAGTCTTGAAGGAGCACACAAATCCCTTGTTCCAGTTGGCCTCATCACAATTAGGGCGATTGGTCTCCATGGCCACCTCCTTAGAACCTCTAGATCCCACACTTGTGCGACCTGGATCACTGGGTGGTGGTGCCTCCTCCAAGGTACCTCCAGTATTGCACAAGCAGTTGGATCAGGTTGCAGTTGCACTTCTGATGGCCCAGGCAGACCGCATCTCTTCTTCACCCCTGAACATTGCCTTGACCCCTCTGGTCAAAGCTGAGGCCCTCACAGTGTGGAGGACGAAAGTGTTGAACAAGGCCCAGAAGAGGCCTAACAGGTAGGGGTCAGGACAGGTTGGTCGTTTGATCCAATAGGCGTTTTTGAACCACGTTTCATCTCAACATCTACCACAATGTACATTGCGATCACGTATGACTTAGAGCACTCATTTTTAGCACGTCTAGGCTTGCTACTTTTTAACTGATACAGAACTGACTGACGCAGCCTTAAGCCATGTCTGTTGAATCCTTGAAGGTACCAGTATGAGGTGGTTTCGGCCTGCACTCGACTTGGCTGGCAAGCCAGGCTGGGTGTTGTTTCACAGGATGGTGTAGTGTGCCCCGATGTACTTGTGATTCTGCCTGCGATCCCAGCTGTTCAATTTGCATTTGAGCTTCTGGGATCGCACAACACAGCTTGCAACTCAATGAGGGTGCTCGGTGATGCTGCAATCAAGTACCGCCTCCTTCAAGTGAGTGATGCTGCAGTCAAGTACCGCCTCCTTCAAGTGAGTGATGCTGCAATCTAGCACTGCCTCCTTCAAGTGAGTGATGCTGCAATCTAGTACCGCCTCCTTCAAGTGAGTGATTCAAATCAACAATTTTATGGGTTAATAGCTTATAGCATACATAAATTTCTGTATGAGTGTTGCTGGAAGCTTAAGTTATGTGCAGTAAGCTGTGTGTTTATTTTGTGTGTTGTAGGCACGGGGGTATACTGTGATTCCTATCTCTTGCAACGAGTGGGACAGTCTGAACGGGGATGCACGTGCATTAAGTTTGCAGCAGAAGGTTGACCTTAGGGTTCAAGCTGCGCAGACAGTCCTCAGTGCTTCAGGCAAAATCCCTGCTTCAGAAGTGAAGGTTACGTCAATCGACACCACCTCCAAATTCAGGTCTCCTTTGTCTCAAGATATGTCAGCAAGGCTAATTCAGCAGAACGAGCGACTGAAATCCTCGAGACCTGGAGGTGGTTTGACTTCCAAGGGGATTGAAGCAATCTCAGTTATCAAATTAATTGATGAAACTATTGATGACTGATTCTTTTACATTGTTTAGGTTACAGAGCAAAGCCTGTCTCCGCTACCTTTAGCTACGCTTAAGTGCTAACTCTTCGACAGTTTTGCCTGAAATAGATGTTGGCTATATTTTCGCTAAGGTTATCATTTTCTAACTAAATTCCACTTATTCATTTGGACCTGTCATTGCGATAGATCTTAAGCGCTCCTCTAGTAGTCGTACTTAGGTTCATATTTCTTGGACATACTTGTTGATACTGTTCATTGAATTATTGAACGTAATTATATATTATTAATGGCTCGTGTTCAGAATAAACAAGCCGGCGCCGGCTCGAAAAGGTATGTAAGCGGCTGCCAGACGCGTTTTCAGAGAGTCTCCTGTATGGGACTGGGGTTAGTGTCAATAATTGATTCTTAAATTTAGGAATCAAGATCCAAAATTAAAGAGTGGGCCTAATCTGGTATGTTTATGAAAGGTTTCCTGCCTCATGCATGCATGTCTTGAGCTTGTGATTGGCATGAACTTAAGAAATTAAAATGTATTATTGCAGAAAAAGATGAAAGGGCCGAGCAGCAATGGAAAGGCCGTTGATTCTCACAGCCAGAAACATCAACAACAAACAAAATCTGTGATGTCCCCCACTAAGAAAGGTGGTGTGCTTTCCCAGAGAAAAGAGCACACCTTACCTGCAGGAAAAACTGGTTTCAGTGACTTGAATGCCAAGTGGCTAAAGCCTGCAGCTAAGAAACGGAAAGAGGAGGAGGAGGAGGAAGGTGTGCATTCTGATTTTGAATCCATCTGAGTTAATCATGAGTGCAGACACGGAACGTCTGTGTGCTTGTTAAACCTATAACCTTTCTGTTTTATTTGTAATTTTTCCTTTTTAAAATTGTCATCCTCTTAAGTTGAGGAAGATGAGGATATAGAGTTAATTGGGGATGAGTTTCCGAGTGATATGATGGAAGAGGATGAGGAGGATGAAATGCAAAGTGAAGAAGATGAGGAGGGGGATGAAGACAATGACAATGATGATGATGATAATGAGGACCTTGAAGCATTGGGAGGTGAGGATGAAGTTGAAGGAGAAGACGGTGTGGTGATTTGTGTGCTGAGATTAAATTTTCAGTCATTACATAGTTTTTTTAGTCTGTCTTCTTTATGGTGCATTGTCAGGAATGGACCAGGGTGAGTTTGAGGAAGGTGATATTAAAAGTGAAGATCAGGATGATGAAGAGGAAGAAGGGGAGGAAGAGGAGGAGGAAGAAGAAGATGAAGATGACATGACTGAGGCTGAGCGTCGTGCTCTAGCTTTGGATCGCTTCAAGTGAGAGGAGCAGATGGAAGAGTTTTAGTTCAAAATATTTTGTTTCTGTTTCATCTTGGTTGTTCTCAAGGGCACCTATAATACTCATTAGTCATTACGGTTTGTTATTGCTGAGGTTAAAAAGGCTGGCTCTTCCTATTGGTGGCCTAGTACAAGAGTATCTACTTCGCTATAGAAATGGTGCCTGTTAGAGTATTGGTGCCTACATGTCTCACAATCATAAGCATAAATGTATTACTTGTAGCTAGATGTCAGCTCCTGTGGTAGACGAAAGAACCATAAGGATTCCCTTGTTCACACACTACCAGGCGTAAACAAGCTGAGGCTGCAGCCAAGGAGGCTGCTAGTGGAGATATTGACACGAACATACAAGATGTGGACCGCTTTGTTCTTCCAAGTGGACAGGAGGTGTTATTGTAGTAAACACAGCACCGGGTGTCTCTTTGGGTTGTGGGCATTAGTGTGCCTTGTTTGTCATTGACCCATAGCAAACACTGTTGTTCTGTTTCTTTGAATGTACGGCTGCTTTTCAAGCTCTACAGTTCTGTCCAAGCATGATACCAACCTTTCTGCTGGTGCTGTTCAGGTAGAGGCTGAGCAGGCAGCGCCAGATCTAGCCTTAGTGCAGCGACGCATGAAGGACATTGTTACCGTGCTAGAGAACTTTTCCACTAGGAGGGAGGAGGGTCGTAGTAGAGGAGACTACATCCAACAGGTGCATCGTGATTATGAAATTAACATCTTCTTTGTACGTATCAGTAGATAAGAGGAATCAATTAAAAGAAAAACACAACAGCGCTGGACAGAAAGGACTAATCCTCTTCTCAACATGGACATAGCTATTGCTGGTCTAGACCTTCATCACTGCCTCACATACATGTACGTTGTCTTAATTGTACACCACAGCTGAAGCGTGATTTGAATTTATACTACGGCTACAATGACTTCATGCTGGAGGCCATCTTGAACCTCTTCACTGTGGCTGAGGCTATTGAGTTTATGGAGGCCAATGAGGTACCCCGACCCGTAACGCTGAGGACGAATACGCTGAAGACAAGGAGGAGAGAGCTCGCAGCTGCTCTCATCAACCGGGGCGTCAGTCTTGACCCCATAGGGAAGTGGTCCAAGGTGCGGGATTAAAATAGAAACTACCTCTCGGGCTTCCCTGTGTGAAAGGAGCATGTTATGATGTCCATTCAGCAGTATTGTTTTTCTGTTGATCATTTGTTATAATGTTGTGGCTGCAACTCTCTACTTCTGTTTTGTGGCTTCAGGTGGGCCTAGTGGTGTATGAGTCCAAGGTCCCAATTGGGGCAACACCTGAGTACATGGCAGGGCACTACATGCTTCAAGGCGCATCTTCCTTCATGCCCTGCATGGCACTTGCTCCTCAACCTGGGGAGACTGTGGTGGACATGGCTGCAGCCCCAGGTGGCAAGACCACCTACGTTGCCTCCTTGATGAAGAACACAGGTAGGTGTGGGATTGCTTTATATGTCGTGATATATGCTGCAAAAACATATTTCATTTTGTTACCTCTGCCTGGTGCCAGGTAAGTTGTAAATCCTCTTGCTGAATGCTAAGAAGGGAGTATGTTGTATGGAAGACATTGATTTGATTACTATTGAGATTGCGAATGTTTCCTGTTCAAGGTACCATCTTTGCAAATGAAATCAACAAGGATCGACTGAAGAGCATTCAGGGAAATCTGTACCGCTTAGGTGTAACCAATACAGTACTCTGCAATTATGATGGCCAAGAACTACCCAAGGTAATGATGTAAAAGCATGCCTGCTTGTCTATGTACACCTCCATGATTTCAGGCCTGTGGATTGTGCTCATTGTTAATTGGAAGTTCTCTCTCCTCAGGTCCTTGGAGAAAAAAGTGTGGACCGTGTCCTCCTGGATGCACCCTGCAGTGGCACTGGAGTAGTGTCAAAAGATCCAACAGTGAAGAGCGGAAAGACGCAGGCAGATGTGTGGAGATGCTGTGAGCTACAGAAGAAACTCATCCTAGCAGCTATTGATCTAGTAGATGCAAATAGTAAGGTAAGGTACAGCTTCCTTTCTTACTAACTCTTGTGAAATCTGGTGGTGGTTTTGGTGAGGAGGTATCATGAGTGGGTAATGCACTGATGGTGTGTAAATGGTGTGAAGTTACGTTTGTTGTGTTACACATTGAAGTAACCCTTAGTAACTCCAAGTAACCCTCATTTCTCTGTCAATCTTCGTAAAAGTCTATTCTTTCATTTTGTTTAACACAGACGGGAGGCTACGTCGTTTACTCCACCTGCTCAATCATGGTAGAGGAAAATGAGAATGTGATAAACTATGCGCTGCGTAAGCGCAATGTCAAGGTAGGTGGAGCTGCAGGTGTACACTGACCGTGCACAGATTGACGTATCAAAGTAGGCAACAAGATAGCAATGATAATTTCCTGTTCATCAGAACTTCAGCGTGATGTGCATTCTTCCATGAATTTGAAATGCCTGCGACCTCCTCAGATTGTGCCAACTGGGCTTGAGTTTGGAAGGGAAGGCTTTGTGAGATACCGGGATTTCCGCTTCCACCCGTCACTAAAACATGCAAGACGATTCTACCCGCATGCACACAACTTGGATGGTGAGAATAAGCACAAGAGACTTGTTCTCTTACAAAACGTTGAATAGAAAATATGGAAAAAGAGACACAAGGTCACTGAGTTCAAGCCTCTTCTTTACATATTGACCAAGCAATCCTTCATGAAGCATACTGTTTAAAGATTAAGTGTTTGATATTGCATTATGCTACAGGCTTCTTTGTGTGCAAGCTGAAAAAGCTGTCAAATCTGAAGGCTAAAGAGTCTGAGAATGGTAAAATTGGAAGTGATGAAGAAGATCAGGATGATGATGAGGCTCCTGCATGGGCACATGATGATAAGCCAGGTGTTGCTGGGGGATCTCAACAGCAGCAGCAGAGGAAAAAGGCATCAAAAGAGACGGGAGGAGATGCATCTGCATCAATGCCTGGCAAAGTAGTTCCAGTAAGCAGACCCAAGACTCATCCCAAGTTGGGGAGGAAGGCATCACTGAATCAGGCACACGCATCTGATTGGAAAGGTGTAGACACCACTCAGTATAAGTCAGAACACACCATTGCGCGAAAATCTGAGCCAGGCATCGTGAAAGCTGCAAAAAGGGTGGGTGGTGTCCCTGCTTTTTTATTTACCTTTACAGGTAGACATCCAGACAGCTATAAAAAGTCCTGAATCATAACAAATATCCATTTCACATGCAGGAATTGCTAGAGGATCAGAAGCGAAAACATGCTCTCCGGGAACAGAAAACGAGAGTCCAGAGACCCAAAACTGAAGCAGCGAAACTGTCACAACAGCAATCACAAGTACCTAAATCGGGAAAGCCAGGAAGTAAGGCAGCTGCACGTTCTAAGAGATAGTAAAATGTACATTTTTCGGAGCATCAATCCGCATGTAACACTGGCGATGGCCACTCAAAAGACTCAAAGACACTTAACAGTAGTAGCAAATGTTTCAGACTTTCAATACCCAATTTCGCCACTCTGTCTATGGGTGTAGTTAAGTGCTTGTTGTTGCTTCGGTCTATTTTAGTAAGATACTCTACAAGAACTTTCGCCTCATTACAGTGAGTATAGCCTATTTTCTTTTGTTAATCTTGAATTTACAAGGCTGACATGTTTTCTAAATTCCAACACAGGACTAGTTTCTTATCGAAGTTTCTGTTGCATTCCCTAACAAAATTTAGTAGACTTCGAAAGGTATGCAGTTGAAGTCCTCCGTATCTGCACAGTCAGATTTCATGACAAGCTGCCGTTGCTGAAGGTTTACGAAAACTGGTTTCCTACGACTGATGGAGTGTCTCCGGTGTTGGGTCTTAACGAGAGTGCAAGCGTCCCCCATGACGTAAGTTTTCCTTTCTCAATGCTTTTATCCATTGCTGAAATCATTTATTGTTTCACCTTACAGCTTGGAGCTGGCAGCCATTTCTTCACTGAGTTAGCAGGCAGCTTCTATGACACAGAGGAAGATGACGAACACTCAAGCTCTAGCTGTTTGTCAGAAATACACTCGCTCCCAGATTTCCTCCCTGTGGACGACAACAGGAATTGCATAGCTCTGCTTGCTCCTCTTACCTCACAGACGACTGCTCATGCCCAACAGACTCCACATCTTCGCATTCAAGACTGGTTGTCTCAGCACTTAATTGACACCCCTTACTTCATGCATGGTCGTCCCTCTTTCCCATCCAAGCGTTCCTTGAAGTTTAGGAACACGACTTCAATATGTTCAAGAGCTGCACTTTCTTCACTGAGCGCTTCTCAGGAACCTGCCTCTAGGCTGTTTTCTGTTGAGGATTTAAAACCAGGTGGTCGCCAAATTCAACCTGTCCTCTTGCTCCCTGCACCACCCTTTTTGCCCGAATCTTTAGACATAGGATTATTTTGTGAGAAGGGCACAAGGTTAAGGAATGAGGACGTTGCCTTTGCCATGCGTCTGTCAGATCATGTTGATGCAGTGGACACCTTCTCTCAAGCAGTTTGCTGTGGCTTATTTGACGGCCATGGTGGTGCTGAGGTGGCAGAACATCTAGCTGAGTTCTTACCACAAACTCTATCGCTCCGAAGTCATGCCATTAAGTCTCAAGGTGTTCAAGAAGTGAGTTGTGAAGTGCTCTGCCATGCCCTCAGTGTTAAATGGGGACTCTATCATACATAATTCATCGTCCATGGCTATGCCCCTGTAATCGTGTGAAGCTTATTGTGAAACCTTTGTCATGGTATATCAAATCAAACCTTAATGTCCTTTGGCATTTTTTTTGGATCTGATTGTCCAGAATTGGACACACCATTGATGTAGAATAACCTAGCCTCTTAGGTATTGTAAGCTCCTTCATGATTCATGAATCTAACAATACACTGCAGATGGCCGCTATTCTCCAATCTACGGAGTCAGCGCTTTATGAACGTTACCAGCGTGAGTGGCTTCCCCTTGACCGTGACCCTGGGTCCACTGCTCTTCTCACCATGGTCATGGATGAGGAGCTGTTGGTAGCTAATGTGGGTGACTGTCGACTCCTGCTCATCTCTGAGGCCAAAGACAGTATGGGTAACCGCACCGCCTTTGTGCGCAGAGCCACTTGTGACCACCACTGTGGACGGAATCAGAAGGAGGCTCAGCGTGTGCGCAATGCAGGTGGACTTGTGGATGAAGATGGGTGTGTGGGTTCAGTGTTGGAGGTGTCAAGGTCCCTAGGGGACTTCTTGAGTAAGGAAGAGCTGGGCCCAGGCATCATCATTCCAGATCCAGAGGTGTACTCCTGGAAACTGGGGCCTCAGGACCTTATGGCAGTGTCTGTCTCAGATGTGAGGAGTGTTAGTACGATGCCTCAAGGCCATGACTGTGTTAGATTTGATGATTCAGGGCTTCAAGCTTTATGTCTTTTGCTTATGTGCATTATCCATTCTCACTGCATACTAGAGATATCTTGACCACTCGCTGTTTCTGCCATGATGTTAAAGCTGCAGTGATGTCTTGTTCTCATGTGCTCCTGATGTTGCTGTGATATTACAGGGTATTTCGGCTGTGATGGATGACACCGAAATCTGCAACATGCTCTGCACTCTTCTCAATGACAAAAAGCGTTGCAATGACCCCGCCTATGCTGCTCGTGAGTTTTTTTTGCTTGCTTGATTATGCTGCTAGTGCTTTTCTGCAATCATGTGTTTGATTGTGGGAGGTCATTCCTGTCTTCAAAATGTAAATGTAGGTGAGCTGGCAAGCTTCGCAGCATTTGCAAAGAGCTCTTCAGATAATTGTAGCGCTGTTTTAGTTCTGCTCAAGATTGGGCCTCCACCTATGCCTGCAAGACGAAGGCTCTTTGGGCGTTCATGAGTTTGTAGCTGTATCAATTCTTATGCTTTTAAACATTTAAGCCTGCACTGTTATTTGCCGCTCCCTTTTCATGTTCATTACTCAGTAGTTGAATTTTGGTTGGTCGTACATTTTTGATCGGATTGTTATTTATTTGGAAAAAAATCTGTACATTATGGTTCTTTTTATGGTTCTTCAAATGTGTTGCATAGTCTCATTCTGTTGTAAGGCCTCAATAGAACATAACGATTTTTGTGCATTTCATTATGGAAGCCTGAATACACAAGCAAAATTTTTTCAACCATCTTCTATACACGTTGCCTCTTTTCTGCTGGATCCTCCTTTGCTGCGGCCTGTATTTCCCCTGCGCCCATGTCCACACCCGTTCCTTTCATTGATGGTGAATCATTGAACCCCATCATCAATGGATTCCTCCATGATGCGCCCTCTACCAGCTGCTGACCTGACATCATCATCTTCTCTAGATCAATGCTGTTGGATTGATTCAAGTTCAAGCTACTTGAGCGATCCACAGACGGCGGAGGATGTAGAGCTCCTGTTTGCTGACTCGCCCCTGCAAGTCCTGCACGATCTTTTCTTGCCTCCATTTCTGCCACAAAAGAATTAGCGCCTTGCTGATGAGATGCCAAGTTACCCACCCCGGCTGCTTGTGATGCTAAACCCTAATTCAAAAGTAGCAACAGGGCACGATTGTAACAGTGATTTAGATTAACTGTGATTTTCAACAGTGTAAATTAAGAGACGATAACCGGCTTGTCTTGATGAGTGCGTAAAGATACAGTTCAAGCCGCAGCAGTGCAATTTATGTCTCAAGATTAAAATACTGCTGCAGGATCTTAAGGGTATATGTACCTGCATTTGAATCAGGGACTGGATAGCCCCACTCGCCATCCAGTCAGAGGATCTGTTAGGATCTGCGCTCCAGACTGTACCAGGCGCAGCCTGAGAATCACTCTTCAACAGGTCTGTTGGGAGCGAGGGGAAGTTCAAAGAGTTGACAAGGTTTGCTGCACTGCCATGAACAGCGACCTCCTGGGTGTTGATCAAGACACTGCCCCCTCCCAAGGACACATCTACGCATGATGCAGTGAACCAGAGAGAGTGCGTGCTGTCAACAAGTACACCTACTATCAATGCAGCTTAAATCTGCAAAGACCATGTTGATCCTAAAGCAGCCCATGCCTGTAAATTCTGACTGATGTGAGGATTGTTGTTCATGTGACACACCTGCTAGTCCAGAGTATGCAAACTGCAACATTAAAACGCTCATTCTCCTGGTGCTGGATCAGGATGAGCCTTCTTAACACACATCACATTCCATCCAAGTCACCATCTCACCATTGTTAAGGACACCAGCAGCCTCTGTAGCCACATGTGTGCCTTTGACACTAACTGGCTGTCCAGGGTCTTGCCAGCTGGGAAAAGCATCAGAAATGTTACCCATGAGACTGCTCATCCCCGTCGCGAACGGGGAAGCAGAGGTCCCAGTCTTCAGGACAGGTGGAGCACTAGGGGGCTGAGCTGCAGCGGCAAAGGGTGAAGGTGCCGGATGCCGGGCTGCAGCTTGTAGGCCCGCAATGTCTGAAGGTGGTGAGATGAGTAAGGGGGGGGCTGAAGCAGTCATCAAGTGACTGGTATGCATCAGTGACATCAAGTCTGTGTCCTGGCCCTCTTTCCAGTAGATAGCCCACCCAGGATGTGAAGCAGCATACCTGAAAAGCACACATTATTGTTAAGAGAGCAAGGAGAGCTGCAGAGCATGCCAGCTCCAACACCACATTATTTGCTAGGGGTCATGCATTGTGCCACTTACACTTAAGGTCATCTACCAAGAGAGAATAATGAATCAGATTTCAGGGGAATGTTTCACAGAAATAAATACAAAGGTGTAAATGGAGCACCTACAACATATTATAAACACAGGGCACAAAAGAAGAATACTCAAACATGAATATTGCATAAATAATATATGAGAGGATAGAGAGAATTTTCAAATGACTCTTCTCAGACATAAATAGTCAAAGAAAAGGTTAAAGGAGAGACCTTACCAACTTTGTACAGCTTGCTGTTTAAGCTTTGGGATGGTATGAAAGAGGACTGGATCCAGCTGATGAATAGGAATGACCTGGTCCTCTTCTCCTTGAGTCACAGCCATCTTTACCAAAGCTGCAGTCAAAAGAAGCATTACGAGTAGTCTAAGCCCTAGACAAGCACAAGACTTATTGTAGCCTCTGAAACACAGTCCTAAACATAGTCGTAAAGAAGGACTTCTTGGATTTCAGAGGCCCAACATCTGCAGTTCTGCATCTGCTGATAACTACCATGACCTGTACCTTGATTGTCAGCTTATCACATGCGTGAATCAGCAACATTTTGATTTCAAAAGAAAGGGGTTAGGCACTCAGCCCAGACATTAAGGTCATCCCCACCTATGGGGTGCTCCATGACAACTGCACCATTCTTGCATGCAAAGAGTAGCCCAGATCTGATGTTAGGACACCACCATACGCGATTCCTGAAGTCAGGCACTACAGCAGCTAAAGCATGCTGAGACACCTCCTCCCACTTCTCTGGAGATAGCTTGAGCAAATGACGAACCTGAACATATCAGTGCCGTATGAAGGCGGGTTGATGACATCATATTCCTTGCTGATGCACATCACATCAGACTTCTGTCATGGAGGTGATCACAAGAGTAATTATCTCTATACAAAGCCAAACATTAAATAACCATTATTCTAGATTACTGAATATATTTTCACCTACTTCAAAAACATAAGCGCTCACCTTGTTCTTGAGGTCGCTATTCATCTCGCTCTGCTCCACTAATTGTTGGAACTGACCCACTTTTTCTATTCGATTGAGATCATCCGGAATACCAATCTCAAAACCCTCCTCCTTTGCAGCATTACGTAAATCTAGCAGTTTGTCAACTGTGGCTTTCCCGATATGGACAAGTTTTGAAACAGAGTCAGCCACACTTGGGATGTCGCTCTTAATTGCATGTTTGACCCTTTTTGTTGCCACCTGCACTTGAAGTTTTGTAGTCACTCATGGAGAATGAGGTCATAAACTGGCAAAATATTAGCTGGTAGTATTTTGAAGATCAAGACGTCCGGTGATAACACTGTAACCAGCATGTGCTCATTAAGACTCTCACCACAAAGTTCTCAGAAACCACATATGTGACATTGGCCACTGGTTCTCCCAGGGCATCTACTGCCCAGACCAGAAGCCGAAAGGTGGGGGCCTTGCCAGCAAGCAGGGCTTCACTGCTAGTGGTGACTTGCAAGTCAGAAAGAGGGCCTTGTCCTCGCTACAACAGACAAATGGCAGGAAAGTATAGTGTATGATGTGATGGCTCATGCTGAAATTGAATAAATCCACTCTTTCCTGGCTAATAGCAAATTCTCAAAGCAGCAGAGCTCATGATATGTGAAAGACATGTCCAGTTTTCCCTGCCTCTGAAATCCTACATCAATCACTCCCTTGCATAGCTGATGCATATTAAGTGCAGCCCATCATACATAGTAGATTGTAGAAGAGGCGCTCCTACAGACCTTCATACCTCATCTTATAGAAGGAAGCTGAGGAGCAGGTGATACATCGCCTTCATATTTCTTAGTTAAGGCGAAAGCAGCGTACTGAATCGCATCCATAACTTTTAATCCAACCTAGGCACCATATTCTAAGCCTTCTTACCATAAGCGTACATAAACACTGATAGTAATATAAGCATATGTTTTAGGACCTCAATACCTCTAATTGCAAGAAACAACGAAGCTGCTCATCACTTCCACCCTCTCGTTTCAACAGGGCTTTCTGGTGATGTGAGATTACACAGGATCGCAGGTGCAAGTGTGACAGTAAGGTGTTGTCTGGACATAACTCCTTGTACTTCTCTCCATTTAAAACATGCACCTTTGCAGGGCATGTCATGAAAAATTAGCACAGGCACAAAACAAATTAAGATGTCAACACCGACTTAGAGCATCAATCATCATACCTGCTATGTGCCTGTGCATGTTAATACACAATGCAAAAGATATTGAAAACTCACCTCAAGCTGAGTGCCTTGAGGTAGACCTTCAGACACACACGCCCCGGAATCATCCACAAGTTCCACTCGAAGGGGGGCCCCACATTTTGCCCTCAAGTGATCATCGATGAGGTACTTAATCTTCAAATTTCTCTTGCAAAGTCGGCTAGGATTGTATTGGCACAATAAGCAGCCTCCTTCTCCACACCCAGTACTCCTATCCAGTCATTTGATGATTAGCGCCATTCCATTCAGTCACACCACAAAGTCATGATGCATTTCAAACTCTCCAGTTCATGACCTGCTACTCACTGGCAATCATGTCGAAGCACTAGACGAAGAGTTCTGGCATTGCTTATCGCCTGTTCTTGCTGATTCATGGAACCTAGAGTCTCGTTTACAGCTAAATCAAGCTGCGATGGCGTCCAGCCTAAATTTAGACGATGGCTCCAGCTAATTGCAAATTGCTTCACTTTGGCTGTCACGTAAGCCTAAAGAACACATTACAAGGGATTAATGCATAGCACAATATCACTGAAATGCAGCGAGCGCACATCAACCACTGAACGAAACGGTCGAAGCTCTAAAGGGAGCTGCACGGCGCTATCCATTTACGCTGTCACTCGTGGACTTGGAGAAGGCGCTAACAGGGACTGTCAGCCGAGGTTAGACCAAAATATTGCCTGGGATACCCTTCAACGTGAACACAAACCAGCTTCTTGCCAGATCGAATTGCTGGACTCAGCTTCAATTCAGCTTCAGAGCCCAGCTACCTCTGTGCTAAAAAATGGGCATGCCATTTCCACCGATAGTCTAAGGAGCAATCGTGGTCGACATTTTCCAAAATCATATGTTTCATATGTGGTACCTATAGAGCATTTTCCGTAAGGAAGCAGTCAAGCATGGCCGATGCCCCGCCCGGAGCATTAAAAATGGGCGAGCGCGATCACAAGGACAAAGTGTTACAAGTAATACTATTTTTTTACGCTGCATTTTTGCCTCTGTCATGGCTTTGTCTAAATATGCTGACCCTTCATCTGCTAATTCCAAGCATATGTAAAGATCTTGAAGTTGAAATATGGATATTTTTTAGGAGCGCCTTGACAGGCGTGGGGAGATCATGGCTGGGTGCATGAGGAAATTCATGATAAACTACTGGATGTCAAGGCAAATTATGTTGGATGAAATGAGAGCCCTAGAGGCTGCAAAAAGATCCGTACGTTGCATGTTTTCATTTTCAACATGCACTTTAATTTTGGAAAATGTACTGCAGTCCTGTTATGATACCATGAATGACAGAAACTGCAATCACATTTTTGTGCTCTCCCACTGCTGCATCAGGGCAAGAGGAAAAAGAAGGGGAAAAAAGGAGCTAAAGACTCTAAAGATTTGCAGGGTGACAAAAAGAAGCGGAAGATAAAAACACCAGTGGTGTGTGCTCTCAGACAATAACTGGGAATTATAAACATATTTTTGTTTATAATGTTATCAGCTTGATTCTAAAATGTCGAAATGAATGTGGCTATGAGGACACATGCATGTATATCCCATTATATGGCACCCAATGCGATAGAACTAACAGTCTGTTCCATTGATTCTAATCTCCTTTTTTTTTAATTCGTTGCATGTTTTATGCATACTAAAGAGCAGTTAAATTTGAGTAGCAGTAGTAATAGGCGTTGTTATTAATTTATTAACTGTGATGCCGTTATTTTCCGGTGAGTCATACTAGTCATACGATAATTAGAATTCCTGCTGCCTTATTTATCATCGCATATAATGATAATCTAGATAATCATCATTTGTTCTGCTTCTGATGCTTCCAATCAATAGGCTGCTAGATAGGCAGCGGCAGGGGTGCAAGTCCTAGTAATAATATTAGACACAAAATAACCACTCATCAGTAATTATTCAACTGATGAATTATCTTACTTCTTATTTGCATTATGTTACCCTGTCAGCAAGAGGCCTGGGCCCTGTTCTTGTCAGAGCTGGATGACCGTATAAATAAGCGCAAAAGGTGTAACTTGGAAGACATCTACAGGTAGTGTGCCGCAGCATCAATCAAGGGACGCTTGCAAAAACTGATGTTTACATTTTCTTGAATAATAATCTGAAAAAGCTCCTGAAGTGTTTTCATTTATGTTTTTATGTTTCCTCATCAATATTATATACACATATTGTAGGATGTCAGATTGAGCATACTATAAGACATATAATTCAGTCGTTCATATATCAGGCGGCATAGATTTTAATTGTTGCGACACTTAACCTGTTATACTTGTTACTTCTCTTGAGCTTTTTTGCCCAACATCCCACTTGCCATCATCAATTGTCATTGAATATGAATAAAACTTCACGTGACAAGCAGATAATGGTCAAAATACATTTTGTCGTGTCAGGGGAGTTCTGACACTTACCAACCATGAAAAGAGGGCTTTTTCATCCATCGTTGCTACCAGTGATAACAAGAAAGTAAGAAACAATTGATGCTATCAGTAGTAATACAAGTATAACAAGTACTAGTTGAACAAGAGCTTGACAACTATGCTTAGCAGCAAACACAAGCAATACAATTATTGCTTCAATAGTAACTGATGAATTACATGCATCATTATTGTTATGAGTAATTATGTAAGCAGTCATGACGTAAGTAGTCATAATGTTGTTGTGTAAATTATTTGTTTGCTATGGACATAGTAGTAGCCGCGTAATAGATGGTCATGAACAAGCAAAATCATATTGTTCACAAGCATAATTCGTATAATGTCATTTCATGTTAATTTTGATCTTACAAGTATTACAAGTAATAACATGATATTATTAGTGAATGACATGTACATAATTTTCTCATCTGTATTATTATTATTGGGTCTCTGCTAATTCAATGCTCATCTATGCCTGGGGCTGTCATGCGGCCTGTTACTTAATAAATAATGTGTACTTGCTATGATGCTCATCATCATCAGGTTCTGCCAACTGAGGGCTTGAATGTAAATCTGCTCAATATTCGCCAGATGATAGTGGCATCTGCTGTTGCCTTGGACGCTACTGTTGACGACCACAGGGCAACAATTTTGTCTAGCGGTGGCATGATTAAGGCTGTAAGCAAAGGCACATCAGAAGTGCAGCTTCTCGATCTTGGTAAGATGATGTGTGAAAATAGTGAAAAGGGATAGTAAATATGCTTGTGTGATTTGCTCAGCTGCAGCAGTTCATTTAGAAAAGAGATCCATCACATTAATCACACCATAATAATAATCTACATAATCATGAAAAAAGACATAACCTTATTATTGCCTTGCCTTTATTTCTTATCATATTGTACTTTTTCTTCATACTAGGGATCAGGTGACTGATCAAGTGCTTTATTGCAACAGTTATTTTGGTGCATGGTTCTAATGATGAACAATAGTAACATAAGTAATTCATTAGTAATGACAAAACATTTTGGTAATTCTGTTTGCATCCGATTCTAGATAATGATGTTGTCTTCATTATTCATGTAACTGCAGGTTTTAAGGAATCAGACTTGTTGAGAGCAGGTTTCAGCAGACAAGATGTCCTATCGTTTGCAATTCACAACCCTGTCCACCTTTACAAAATGGGTGCTAGTGTACACGAAGTCCTTGGAGTTGATTTTGCAGCAGCAGCAGTGCAAAGCTCTAGCTTCGATAACGCACCAACTACACTGCTGTTATCATCATCTGCCACTGCCAAAAAGAATGAGCAACAGTATGGTGGTGTTCATGGGGCAAGGCTTTTGTTGCAAGCTGGGTATTCAGTCGACGCTCTTCTTGAATCCTCCCTTCTCGTCGTTGACAGCAGTAGCGCTGCTGCTGCGGCTGCGGCTGCCAATGCTGGTGGTAGTATCATCATGTCCGCTGGCGACGGCAGATTTAACAGATTTACCACGCTCAATTCTTCAGATGCGGCAGGCGCAGCTGTATCATTCTCCTCATCACCTGTTGTTCATTCAAGTTGGGATATAGGAAAGGTGACATTGTCGTCGTATGTTGTCATGTTTCACTATTGTATCATTGTCGTTAGTGTCGTTGTTGTATTTGAGGGTAAACAACAATAATGTCCAAAGCTCTTGCATTAGCAGGCTTAGAGGTAGGCTGGTGCTGTTAAGACTCAACGAGTGATAATGCATTCTGGTGATGATGTGGTTGATATTACTACTTCATCATAGCACACTCTATTTATTGTTACAGTTTTGCATCATTATTTCACGCTTTAGTTGCTGCTGTTGGTTTCTAATAATATGTGTTTCGTCATCAGTTTATTGCTTATTGGACCCCGCCCGTCAGTACTGTATAAGCAGTACAGAAATCATATCTGTGAGAACTATGAGAATATGAGAACGATTCATTTGTTATTGGTAGGATGTCATCTTGGAGGTAAATCATGTTCATTCTACATGTTCATGTAATACTACAGGCTGCTGGTGCACTCGGCATGGATTATGAAATTGGGCTTCAAAGCAGTGGTGATGAGACAAAAGCAGTAGAGAGACTAACCTACTCATCTGCCTTCTTACAATCGGGTTCATTCCTTCCAAAACCTGCAAAAGCTCCTATTATTGACTATATGTCTCATCTTTGTGGAGATGACATGAATAATAGCAGTTCTTGTCGTGTTTCCGGCCTATCATTAGTCAAACAAATTGACACTTCAACTGCGGCGGCCTTAGATCTTTCTGCTTCATTCCAGGCTCTGTTCAGAATCAGAGAATCCTAGTAGTGTGTTCTGATTAATTAGATTGTTTTCCAAGTATTCCAAGTTGTATTAGTTTATGTATAATAATGTCACAGCGTATGACTTAATTGACGTATGACTGAACTTTATGAGTAGAATAAAATACACATGTAACATATTACATGTATTACATGTAGTGTACCTCACTTTTGTGGGATCACCCGTACATAATCTGACTATTTCGGCACTAAGCGAAGGCATTCTGCCTCTGCTTTTTTAACTTTCCTTTCCTTGTAATACTGCTGATCTTAGTCTTAATCTTAATCTGAGCCTTTATGAGGGACTTGTTATATTAATTAAGTCGTCTCGAAGTGTGAATATTTCAGAGTGTGAGGATTAAAAGATTTACAACTGTATCTCTCTATATTCTAGAGAATATGTTAAGTATGAGTCGTATAATATGAGATGACGTCAGTCTGACTTATGATACTCAACAACTACCTTCTTGTCAAAATGAGTAAAAGGAGAGTCGTCATCAATAATGAGTAAGCAACAAAGCAAGAGATGCATCGCCTGGACCGGTCTGATTTTTTTTTTTTTTTAAACCGAGAGAACTTACAATGTGATGATGCCACATACATCCTGGCGCAGGGTTGAGGACCATCCATGTGGATCATCAGCAATGATGATTGTTTTAGATCTTGGGACAGTTGCCCATTGCACCAAATCTGGGAAAGGAGAGAGTAATTGCTTCCATGTGTCCAGCAGCCAGTCTATGACAGGAGTTACCTCTACTACTAGCACCTGGTCTTATCCAGGCAGGGAGCTGGTCCAGCTCCTCAGGTGGAAAGTGATCGTCACCCAGAGGCTGTCTCCACCTCTCCTCAAGTCCTTCCAGCCCGTACATCAACAGTGCCTGTCATTAAAAAAGCCCTCCAAACTCCTATTTTCCTTCTGTCAAAAGGTTTGACTAAGCCCACCCCCACCTGGATCTTTTTAAACAGAATGTGCCCTGCGTTTTTGTGCGGAGGTGATAGCACTACTCTCATCTCTCAACTTTATGGGAAGCCAAGGCAGGATGTGCACAGGCTCAGCTATGTGAAAGCACCTTCTACTAGGTACAAATTATACCCTCAACGGGCTGTGGAGTCCTCAGAATTGGGATCTTTCGCTGTCTTCTTCAACCAGCTCATGGCGCGCCTGCTGACAGGAATGAGAGATCCTTCCATCTACCAAAATGGGACCTACGTGGTGGAACTTGAACCATCAGCCCCCCACTTTGCTGAACTTTTCCACGGACTATCTCATGGCTGCGCCTTTCCAGTCTCTTGGGGACCACATGGAGTTGTCTCTGTGCCTGTGGAGCAAGTGGATAAACCCTACCCTGTGGGTACGGTAGAGATTTTAGTCCGGGACATCCCTGTTGATCTTCAAACTGAAGTCTTTGGGGAGGCATTGCTTAGCCTGGCCGGCTACAAAGTCCTTTACCCATCAAGCACTACAGACCCCCTTTACCCGGCCCCGTCAGACAAGACTACAGTCTACCTCTTGGGCTCTCGCTGGGGTGACAACCCTGCTGGTTTTACCCACAGGTATAATCCCTCTATATGCATTCTGTCTGTGTTTCCGCATCCCACAGACCCAGCCCTGCACCGCCTGCCTACCAAGCTTAGTGGCCCAGGAATCAGCCCTCACATTTCCTGCCTCCTCCGGAATGACCCCCTTCACCCGCGTCTCCATGTATCCCCTCATCATCCCAACAGCGGACTACCGGAGACAGAGAGCCTCCCGGCTGGATGGAAAACAAGCCCCAACACCTCTTTCACTAGGGTGCCCTAGTCTCCTGCAATAAATCAGACGGCACTACAAGACAAGCCTACATAGTGAATGTGGACAACTCTGCCTCGCCCCCACAGTATGAAATCCGGTGTGTAGGAGACACTGATCCCGCCTCCCACCATATCTTCACTATCGCTGAACGGCTTGCAAAGGCTCACCAACCTGTTTATATGGTCAAGGCTGTTGTAGTTTCAGAGTGAAAGCGATTCGCCAATACTTTGTCTTGAGGATATTACAATAAAGAAAGTTTCGACTTATATAGTCAGTGGAACGTTCTAGAAAACCCTAACCCTGAGAAACTTCTGGAAAGGTTCAACTTCTAGAATGTTCCAGTACTTCTAGAATGTTCCAGTACTTCTAGAATGTTCCAGTACTTCTAGAATGTTCTAGTACTTCTAGAATGTTCTAGGCTGACCGAAGGCTACTCTTCAACACTCCCACGCGGGCAGCCTTTGAAGATCATTAACCCTAGCTCTTGACGACAGAACTCCAACTTGGTGACTGGAAGAGCCTTGGTAAAGATGTCAGCAACCATCCGTGCAGTGCTGCAGTACTCAAACTGTACTTCTCCTCTAGCAACACGCTCTCTCACAAAATGATGCATGACATCAATATGCTTAGACCTTGCAGAAGCAATTGGGTGCCTTAGTAGCTTAATTGAGCCTTGATTATCGCAATACATGTTTAATGTCTTGACCTCTAAATTGAGATCTGCTGCAAGCTTCCGCAACCATAAAGCCTCCTTGACTGCACTTGCAGCTGACATGTATTCAGCTTCGCAACTGGACATTGCTACTGTAGGCTGCAACCTTGATGACCAGCTGATAGCTCCTCCATGCATGCTAAAAAACATAGCCTGTAGTAGAGCGTCTCTTATCCATATCTCCAGCGTAGTCAGCATCACAGTAGCCTACCATGTCCATTTTCTTGCTTCCATAGACGATGCCCATCTCCCGTGTGCTGCATAGATACTTGAGCAAAGCCATTGTAGTTTGCCAATGTTGCTTTGTGGGATGCTGTGTGTATCTTGCAAGTGCTCCCACGGCATATGCAATGTCTGGCCTTGTGCAGACAGAAAGGTAGAGCAAGCTCCCAATAATCTCTGAATATCTGTAGTGCTCAGTATTGTTGTAGTTTCAGAGTGAAAGCAATTCGCCAATAGTTTGTCTTGAGGATATTACAATAAAGAAAGTTTCGACTTGTATAGTCAATGGAACGTTCTAGAAAACCCTAACCCTGAGAAACTTCTGGAAAGGTTCAACTTCTAGAATGTTCCAGTACTTCTAGAATGTTCCAGTACTTCTAGAATGTTCCAGTACTTCTAGAATGTTCTAGTCCTTCTAGAATGTTCTAGGCTGACCGAAGGCTACTCTTCAACACTCCCACGCGGGCAGCCTTTGAAGATCATTAACCCTAGCTCTTGACGACAGAACTCCAACTTGGTGACTGGAAGAGCCTTGGTAAAG